>BHFT01048064.1:0-18490 GCA_004320025.1 Laticauda laticaudata | reverse complement strand
TGGAAGAAAGTTGGATGTTTTTATGTTTTGTTTGTTTTTGTTTGTCCTTAAAAATCAGTAAAACTTAACCAAAAAAAGAAACTGAAGGCTTGATTTTGGTTGTATAGGTTAATGCAATCAAGCATAGATAATAGATAGATAGACAGACAGACAGACAGATAGACAGATAGATATTCCGTTATACATTTTTGACAATTTATCCAGTTTCATGTACCAGCTGCACCTCATTTTACAAAAAAATTTTTTGGTTATAATTCAATGTAAATATCAACCATTTCTTCCACATATTCTCCCACAGACTGTCCAGCTATATATTATATCCAATTTCCCTGTTTTATCCTGCAATCTTTAACATCCTCTTTCTGTTTTCAATAAAAATGTATGCATCTTAGCAATAATAGGATCATCATTTCTACAGAGCTCTACATCAAATTCAGTGTTACCCTTTTCAAATTCATAATTCTTTTTATCCAACTTAAATCTTTTGATAAGCTGAGCATAAGGAAACAACGGCATGTAAAACCTTCCAACTTCAAGTTTTCTCTTATTTTTAAATTAAATTCTCCTTGGGAAAAATACAGTGAGTCAGCATGTTAACCATTTTTATTTAGCTATCATTTCCCTTCTAAAAAAAGGCTTCTTGGTGTGACAGCCATAAAGGGATTTTAGAAGACAACTTAGCTTTATATCTATTCCAAATTCTCAGTATGGTCCATATATTAAAATGATTTTTAAAATCTGTATTTGCCATAACTTTGCTGTAGAACAAATAGCTGTGCCATCTAAATCTTAAATCATTTCCTTCCAATGTGACAGCATTCTGGTAAACTGGACTTTTATTTCTGATTGTAATAAATATGCTCACCAGCTCCTTACTTTAGAATTATGGAGAGAGATGTAAAATAAAAAGTAACAGTAAGGATAGAACCATCTGCCACAAAACAGAAACAATGCAGTTTAAGCCCATGTCACACTGCACCAACAGATGGAAAGAGGATGTAAAACGGAGAGAAACACTTGCAATCCGTTGGTTAACACGATTCATCCATTCTGTACTCACTGCGTCCATTTTTCTTCCTCTCTATCCGTCCAGCATCAGTCGACTGAGGTTCCATCCGCTCAAAAGTTTATGAGTCTCAAAACTTTTTGAGCGGAAAATATCCAAGGTGGCTCGTTCTGCCATATGCTACGCATACGGAACATCCGTTCTGCATCCGTCGTCATCCATTACGCATCCGCTACATCCGCTAGGCATCCGCTGTGCATCTCGCGCAACTCAAATCCGCGTCAGCGGTAAACGGACACAGGGAGGAAGAGAAACGGACGCGGAAGGGATGCGCAGCATTAGTAGCACGGATGGAGAAAGGATGAAAGTGGATTGCAGCATGCATAGAAAGCATTTAAACTGCGAAAAAACGTTCGCAAGAGGGGACCTATCTCGGATATTAAGGATGCCTAGAGGATGCAAAAGGACACCTGGTGGAAAACCTATATTGCCTTATAAAAAGGGGGAGCAACTCACCTGGGATCTCACTTTCAGTCCAGCAGCCCTGCTGTGCAGACCTCTGCAGCCCTTCATTTGGCTCTTGCTCTTCCACAGCATCAGTCATCTCCACCATGGATTGTAACACACTCCTTTGGTAGCCACCATTTTTTTCTGCAACAGTGCGAAGCCATCTACAGGCTCCTTTCCAACTGATCTACAGGAAAAAAAGGAGGTGTCCCAGAAGTGTCTGGGTCTGAAAAAGGATCGGGGAGAAGAGCAGAGTACGGACTGCACAACAAGCTGATGGTTGGAGCTGAGGAACGAAGACCATCGTGCATTCCAGAACTTTCATGAGGATGCCTCCAGCCATGTTGACGAAGTTGTGAGCGCGCTGACACCCAGGTTGACCAAGCAGAAACACCAACGTCCGGCCCAGCCTGGACCCTGGGCTCAAGGTTGGCACTGACTCTGCGCCATCTGGCCTCGCGGACCACCTACAGGAGCATCCAGTATGGATGGAGGGTGCCACACAACACCATCAGCATTGTGGTCAGAGAAGTGGTGCAGGCCATCATCAAAGAATACCTGGAGGAGCTCCTCCAGTGCTCCTCCACTGAGAAGGCTGGAAGAAAGTTGCACAGCAGTGGTATCAGAAGTAGAACTTTCCCCCACACCGTTGGAGCCATAGATGGCAAGCACGTGGCCTGCAAAGCTCCAGCCAAGTTGGAGTCCACTTATTTCAATTACAAGGGCTTTTCAGCATCATCCTCTTCACCATTGTCGATGCTGACAAACAAGTTCATGTACATCGATGCTTCAGGCAACGGGTCAGCTTCAGATGCCCAGATATACAACGCCAGTGACCTCAAGGAGGGGCTGGAACGCAACCTCATCATGGGTGCTTCCCAGATCCAGAATCCCCTGCCAGCGACACACAAGATGTGCCCTACTTTCATCGTGGGGGGATGCCTTCTCCCTCAGAACCTTACCTCATGAAGCCCATCCCACTTCTATCTTAACCCACCACAAGCATGCAAAAGCTTAAACCATTTCTAAAAAAGTTTCCACCAAGACTTCATTTAATAAAAATAAATGAAAGCCAAGTGTGTGAAGCAAAGATAATCTTTATTAATAACAAGCTGTAAAAGAAAAATGACCCCAAGTCAAGTGTCCCAAAGCAAAAATAAAGTTCAAACAAGGTAGCCACCAGTCTCTGGCACTCTTCTTGGTCACTCGGAGGTTGTGCCCAGTCTCAGGGTTGAAGGGTCCAGGTGCTGTGGTGGTGGCTGCTTGCTGGAGTCATGGTCTGAAGTGCCACGAGGGTGCCTGGCCCCGAGAGGACAACAGGGACGGTGTGTTGAGGAAGCTCTCAGGACAGCTGGCTCAGCCCCGTGATGTTGAGAGCCCCTTTCCTCCATGATGGTGGGGTGTCAGCCCAGATACCGATGACAGATTACTGAGGCCGGGCTTGGCTGTGGGGTGGAGGAAGGAGCAGTGTAGTGGGGCTGTCTGGTCTGCAGCTGGGTGAGGACTGGCATGGGTGGCATCTGGTAGCGTGGGTGGCATTGGTGGTGTGGGTGGCATCGGTGGCATGGGTGGCATCGGGTGGCATCAGTTGGCACCGTGGCATCCAATGTACATGTGCCTGGACTGGGAAGGGCTGCTGCCTGTGGCTGCTGGACCTCCTGGTAGCCATAGCCTTGGTAGGTGAGGGTCTGTGGAAAGCCTTGGGAAGGGAGTGACATCACCTGGGGTGGAGAGCAGACCTGGACTGGGTGGGAGCAGGTTCCATCTCGATCTGGAGGGTTGTGAAGCAGATTGGTGATCCTGTCCTTCACCAACCTTGGTACTTGGGTTCTGCCAATGTCCATGAGGGTCTGGTTCACATAGGTGAGGAAGGGCTTGCGGTTGGAGGATGAGGAGTCGGTGTGTACCAGCTGAGAGAGGATATCGATGCTGCTCCTGATGGATGTCTCATCTGCAGGGACATTTGTGGTTCTGTCCCTCCAGTTTTGCCTCTCTGCCTTTCTGTGGAGGAGGCTGGGGTGGATGCAGTAGGGCTGTGGTGGAAGTGCTGTCTCCTTTCTCCCACTGCATCAGGGGGTCCTCCACGCACTCTTGCCACGGGTAGTACAGCTGTCGGGGGGTCTCTGTCGTGGCACGCTCCACGATACCTGCCTGGACACAGGAGCTGACTCTCTGCCGGAAGAGGACTGGCTCTCAGCAGGCTGCCTGAGAGAGAGGGTTGTGAGAGGGGCTGCTCCTTTGGTGCGGAACTCACCCTCCAGGAAGCTGCACTTGGCCATTACATAGTCTCTCTGTCCATCAGCTTGACTGTGGCTGGCCAGATTTCTTGAGGTGCAGCTTCCCGTACCAGGTGTGCATGTGCTTCCACCAGCCGAGGAGCACCTCCAAAATGTAGCCCAGGCTCTCCGCCTTCTCTCTCAAGCAGCCTGCTTCCTTTTGGTGTCCCTATAGAGCTATGTCCCTTCTGCCATAGATACTCATTCTCTCTTAGCCACTCCAGCACCTCATCCTCATGTTCCTCTTCTATGTTGTATTGCCTCCTCTCCCGTTCTCTCGTCTGCCTCTTCCTCCTTTGGCAGGACCATCTGGGCCTCATCAGAGGGGCTTCCAGGTTGTAGGGGCTGCTCCTCCACACCACCACGCAGCAGCAGCAGCACCAGTAGCAGCAAAAGCAGGACAGCAGGACCAGCAGGACCAGCAGGACCAGGATCAGCAGCAGCAGAGTAAGCACCAGCAGCGCCAGCAGCACCAGCAGGATCAATAGGACCAGGAGCATGAGCAGGACCAGGAGCACCAGCAGGACCAGCAGGACGAGAGCACCAGCAGGACCAGGAGCACCAGCAGGATCAATAGGACCAGGAGCTGAGCAGACCAGGAGCACCAGCAGGACCAGCAGGACCAGGAGCACCAGCAGGACAGGAGCACCAGCAGGACAGGAGCACAGCAGGACCAGCAGGACGAGGAACAGCGCCAGCAGAGTAAGCACCAGCAGAAGCACCAGCACCAGGAGCAGCGCCAGCAGAGTAAGCACCAGCAGAAGCACCACTGCCAGAAGCAGCTTCAGCAGAGGTAGCACCAGCAGAAGCACCACCACCAGAAGCAGCTTCAGCAGAGTAAGCACCAGCAGAAGCACCAGTGCCAGAAGCAGCATCAGCAGAATAAGCACCAGCAGAAGCACCACCGCCATAAGCAGCATCAGCAGCTCTTCCAGAAGCAGCATCAGCAGAAGCCCCAGCCCCAGAAGAGCGAGCCCGGGCTGCAGAAGCCCCAGCAGAAGCAGAGTGAGGGCCAGGGGTGGGAGGGTGGCCCTGTCCTCTTGCCAGGGCTGGCAGCAGATGGTTGAGGCTTTCTCTTCTTCCCATGGTGTGGGTTGCTGGCTGGCTGGCTGGCTGGCAAGCTGTGTCTGAAGCAAGTCTTTCCTCAGAATGGTGACCTGCTTGGGAGCTGCTTCCCTTTATATCCGCGGGCTGACGCAATGCATCCTCCCCACATGTGCAGTGAACGCTAGGCATCTGCTAGGCATCCGCTAGCTTCCGCTCTTCATCCGCTTCATCCGTTCGGCATCCACTGTGCATCGCTTCATCCGCTCGCGCGTCCACTCTGCATCCGCTGTATCCGTTCGCGTCCGCTTTGCTGCGCTCCCCCGGAAGCCTTGCGGATGTGCCATCCGCTCCCATCCACTTCCATCCGCTAGGCTTCCGTGGAGCATCCGTTTTCCATCCACCCTACGTCCTCCCCCGTCCGTTCCTTTCCATGTTGTCCGCTCTGTTTATGCAAATTTTTGCCCCTTTTGAGAGCAGATAACAACGGATGGAACATTTTTCTCATCCGCTGTGTCCTTTTTACAAATGTTTTGCATCCGTCGGCAGTTCGGCCAGTGTGACAGGGCCTTTAACTTGATCTTAGCCATTTCTTGTCTATTATCCTATTCCTGATTTGTTTATTTGGCTGTTTATTTTCCTCCTATCTTATTCTTATTTTTAGAAAAAAATAAAGAGCCAGCATGAAATTTAAAAGGCTACAAGAATGAGAGAGAAAAACCAAAGTGTCCTTTGCAAGAGAAGAAAAAAATTCCAGCTATTGAACAATTTGTAATGTAATGTTCGTTTACTGCCCAAATTTAGAAATGGAATACTGGAATTCAGTAAAAAAATTGAACATAACTGTTTGCAGTAGCAATATTCAGCTACTGAGTTATGGATCTTCTCCAAGAGACACAACTAATTCTATTCCTGTTAGTAAAGTTTGATGCTTTTATGCTAAGCAAAATTACTTTAGACTGAGGATAAAGTTAAGAAAAGCTGCCTTTGGTGCCCAATGAAATGCATGTTTTTTCCTAGTAGGCTGAATAAAATACTGGGCTGGATCTAGAATAAATCATCTGAACCTTGCTGAAGTCAGAAACATTTGGCATTGTACGCTTGCTTCCAATACAGTTAAGCTGTCCATTTTTTCAGAGTATAGATAACATTCGAAAATACAATGTAGTAAAAATTTTTTAATCCCACCACTGCATACAAACCCCTATACAATAATTAATTGTGTGGTATATATCCAACCAGTAAGAAAATTTGGATAATCAGTGTCATAAACAGTTGCATTTGGAAACAACATTCCAACAATGCATTATCTTATTGAGAATGCTGTACTATTTATTTTCATTTTGACAAGTGTTAAATTCTGCTATATATCAACATGCTTTTAAGATTGTATAGTTTGCTTTCTAATTTTAATGCTATTCTCACATTTTATTGTATGGTTTTAGCAGCTCGATTTCTTATTTTTTCTTTTTTCAAATGCTAATAGATTTCCTGGGTATTTTTATTGTGTATCCACATATTATGCAGAAAATACAAACAAAAAGTTGTGGGTTTGTTTTTTTTTTGTATCAATAATTGAGAAATATTCTCCTTCATTGGAAAAGTGTAAGTAGGAAACACCAGAATTATCACAGGAAGTTGTTTCTTTAAGAAACCTGAAAGCAGTTGACTTATTGAATCAGATCATTCAGTATTAAGTTTAGCATTACTGATATCAAGTGGCAGGTACTCTCCTCAGTTTCAGATCTATGACACTGAGAGCTGACAACAATTGAATTGTGGATCCTTGGCATGCAAAGCATCTACTTTCCATTAAGCCTCCCTTCAAAAACTTTGCTAATTCTGTTATATTTTGGCTATCTATTAAACTTTAAAAAGTGTAGTTTACTTTGTGGTCTTATACATGTAATGTTATTTGGATGCCTCTGCTTCTTTTGCAATTAGTTAAAGGTATTCAAACTGTTCATTGAATGTAACTCCATTGCTAATACTAACTATGAATTACATTTCTTCTGCAAATGAATCTAGTGGCAGCTGAATTTCTAACATCTTGGAGTAATTGATATCATGGATACTTTCTGGATGCTTGACATCTAGCACCTGAGATCCTAAAATATTTTGGGCAAAATGGAATGCTGCTGTATTATATTAATGTCAATATATCCAGCCATTTATTAACAAGGAATTGTTTATAATCTGTTGGGGAATAAATATTTAATGAAAATCATAATTGTGTGCTGAACCCAAGTGCCAAATTATGATCCTGAGATAGTCCTGAATGTTGGGTCATGTGTTTCATTGTCTTTCTTCTTTAGGCATTGCAAAGGCATCCAATCTTTTAATATAAATTTATACAACCACATATAACATTTTAAATATTAATCCTCTCCTCATCCCTTTTTTGATGCAGTTTCATCTTGAGCTGAGAATAGTTTCATACAAATGCCTGGCGGAGTTTCATAACTATTTTACCTTTCATTTTTATGATAAAAAGGGGAAAGTGGCATTGAGTTAATACATTCTTGAGAATACCTTAAAATTATAATGAGGACAAGTGGAACAAAATATATTCAATCTCACAGTTTCTCTCCTGATTTTACCAGAATAGTAAATGGTAAAATATATTAATTCCTTATAATAAAAATGTAATGAGGACAGAAAATTGTGCAAAATGAATTAATTGCTAAAACAGAGACAGCGAATGAAGTCTGTACAAAAGAAGAAATAATGTAAACTGAGAGTAAATTTTTGAACTCCTATAATTTTCAACAACATGCTTATTTAGGTCAGTGTGATTTAGCAAATTCTGTGAATGCTGGACTATCTCATAAGTTAATGGTTCTATGTGTTATGCACCGAGAAGTTGGATAATTTGATAAAGAGGATAAGCATGTTATATAACTAATTTCAATATTTGGCGTGTGAGTATAATGGAGCAACCTTGGTGGAAAACTACAATATTTAGAGTTCTTCAGATAAGAAAAAAGATTTGGATATTTGAGGTATGTTAGAGGAAATACTGTAGAATATTTAGCATGATTTAAACCAGGCTGATTGAAGAAGATTCTCTATCTTTTATAACACTATGATCCACCTCCCCAATTATTTGCCTTTCAGAAAGCTCGACAATGATCTTATTGGCCAAGGATTTTGGAAACTGAAATGTAGATATCTGAAGACCCCCAGGTTGATGAAGACTGTGCTAAATCCATATTCATCCAGTAAAGCTGAATGGTGAAATGCCCTTCCAGAACCTTCTATAGCAAATATAATTGGTGAATGATTTCTTTGAATTTCTTTCACGAAAAGAATTTCTTAAAGGCAGACTATTGCCCTAACAGTGGTAGTACCAACACTGCTAAAAATGCACAATGGGTGGAATTCCCTTAATATATTTTTCTTGGGAATCAGTGGAGGTGTGGGAAGCCACACTTTGAAGGCTATTCAATGCAGGAGAGATTCAAGCAAAATTAAAATGCATGTGAGATCTCAGTAGGTTTAAAGCATGTGCAGAACTTATTTCATCTTTCTAAAACTGGCTGAAAATAACACCTTCAACCCCTATATTTGTTTGGCAATACTCCAGTTGCAATCAACTCATAATCACCCAGGGTACTCTAAGTATGGTAGCAGTGTAGTTAGAAGGGAATTAATTTTCTCTTCTTGACAGTTGTTAGTGTAATTCATTCCCTTGTTTTTAATTGCTGCATCAAATTGCTTTGTGGAATATTCCTTGTCTCATCCCAAGAGAAATCCAGAGAATGTACCTTGCCTGGAGTAATTTGTACACATAACATACATCTCACACACATACACACACACACAGAGAGAGAGAGAGAGAGAGAGAGAGAGAGAGAGAGAGAGAGAGAGTTTTAAAAGGTTAACCTTATTAACCACATAAATATCTATGTATCCTACAAATATAAAACCCAAGGGACAGATGCAAGGTGTGATATGAACAGGTGTAACCTGATAGTGTTTCAGACCTTTGATGTTACACCCTTGTTTGGCCCTTTATACAAACAGATTTATAATAATTTAACCAGATATAATTGTAAGCCTTCTTCTCCACAGTCTGGTGGGGTCCCTACTGAATTACGTAAATAATAAATGGCAGGCCCAGCTCCAGACCGAACAGTGCTGACTTTATACAAATTAATTAAGTAGTTAAAATTAAAAGGGGGGAAAATGCTACAATTTAATTAAACTTTTGGCATTTAACTATTTACTGGAGGTAGGAAACAAAGAGACCAGAATTCTGTCACTGCTTGCATTGTAAATTCTTTGGGGCATAGAATTTGCAATTTCCCACGTTACTTTTCCCAGCTTTGCCAAAGAGCTTTTCCTACCTACCAATATACATTTCTGCTTCTCATGATACCAGCCTAATAATGATTTCTATGACTTTACTAGGATGCCCATTCCTCTTTGACATGGATTTCCCAGCTCTGGAAATCACTCAATTTGCCTGTGATCTCTTCAGTTAGCTCCTTGATTTCAATCAGTTCCTTGGTTCCAGAAATAACCTGATCCTTCTTTTGTCGGTGCAGTTTGAGCATGTTTTTACTGGGAAAAAAATTGTTTCTAAAAATTATTTAAAGGGAGTACATTTTTAAAAATTTGAAAAAGCAATTGGTCTCAGTCACTGCAGTTTTATTCCATATTCCTCAGCTAAGATTTTGCTACAGGAACTCAGAAATGGTCTCAGACCAGGAAGTTGCATTCCCACTCAATGACTTGCCAAGTTGTAGGCCTGGATCTCTGAGGAGAGATGGTGCACATTGGTTATTTGTGGAAAATGAGAAGGGAGAGAGGGATGAAATATTTATTATAAAGTCCTCTTTTTGAATCCTCTCCTGGCCATCTCCAAAGTGACCGCAGTGTCTCCCAACTTAGCTTACAATATTTAGTCTGAGTTCAGCATGACATATTTTTATCTTCCTATTTTTTAGACAAGTTCGATGATCAGACCACTACAGTAATGTTTTAAAAGCTTCCAACAATCCCTAGAGGATACAGCTTGAATGAGAGCAGTTCTATATTCCCTGTCTTCAATTTTTCCATTGCTTGCATGCCTTATTCTATTATGGTTGGCTTTTCAGAAGTTTTAGAGAAATTACGGAGAGTGGGAAGGAAAGAGAAAGAGAGAGAAAGAGATATTGAAGAACAATTACCAATCATAAGTCTACATCAAATTCCAACTTTTGTGTTTCTTTCTCTCTAGCTGTGTCTAGTATTCCTTTTCATTTTAGTTAAATGTCTTGCTTATGTAGTTTAGTTTAGTCAGGGGAATTTGAGCTTCATGGAAGAATGAATATAAGTGTTTCATAGAAGTTTCCATTTACAGGTTGTCGTAAGTTACCATAGGTTGGAATCAAAAATGGGTTCAGAACAAGTAAAAGGTAGCTTATGCTATAGAAATCTAAAATAAGTCATGAATCTTCAGTAAAACAAAACCCTTGCAAACAGCTTGACATAAAAACACTATAAGAATATAATTATCAGATGGCCACAAGGCAATTTACATTGACTTCAGGAAAATAAAATACTATTTCATTTGAACTTAAATAGTAAATATATAGTTGTCCTCACAACCAAGAGTTTATGTTATAATTGTGGCAGGGTATCAATGCAATGTAGAAGCTAATAAATCTATGGGAAGGATACCCCTTTTAAAAAAAAACCACAGTCAAGTTAGTATATCTACTTGCCATTAACTTCTGAAATCTGAAGTTTCTACCTGGAACAGTTATGACACAAATGGCCTAATTTATGTTGGAAAAATATCCCTTCTCAAATACCTTGGTCTACAAGGGGAGATAATTGTCCCAGAACTCAGCTGTTTTAGCTCTGCACCATAGCTGTTTTCTATGGGAAAAAGAAGCTCAAGATTGTTCCATATTAATATACTCTAAATAGGCTATTCCTATTGGACAAGAATACCCGATGCTGATTGGTTACTTTTCTTGATGCTGATTGGCCAATAATAGCAAGCCTATGATTGGCCAATTCAAGCGGCAGGAAAAACAAGTAGCCACTAAGCCCTGTAATAGCTTTCTCTATATAAAGAAGCTGCCGTGCGGCTCCTGGTTAAAGATGGATTATCTGCACACAGAAATAAAAAGAGCTGAAGTTACGCTGGTCTCTGCAGTCTCATTCTTCTGCGAAGCACAACACTGGTGATGAAGGTGGTATCCCTGAGAGAGAGACCAGATCGGCACGTGGCATTGAAGACGAGCAGATTCACGAAATGGTCGGACCATACTCACTACCCGCAACCATTGCAAACCCAGCAACAGAGGACTGGGTACATCCTACTCAATAGATTCTCATGTTTCCTGGAGAGTAATGATCTAACAAGGAATTCTCGGACAACTGAAAAAGAGCTTGTGTTCCTAAGACACACTTTGGGGCCCACAGTGTCAAGTATGGGGCCCAAGGCACAAGTCCACGAAACGCGATAAGGATATGATGTGAAGAGAGTGGCAGGATGGCCTATGGCCGAGAGCTCTACGCAGTAAGCTTGCACCACGGGTAATTTGCCTCAACTACAACATGAAAGCCATACATGAGCCGTACACGTGTCCCTCTCGCATACGTTCATCTCGAGCAGAGATAATATTAGACACACGGACAGATCGTTTTAACTCGCGCTAGACACCGAGACCAGCCACGAGAAGAAACCAGTGGAGATGCATTAGAGCCATATATTTTGTAGCAGCTCTCAGGGAACATTGGAGGGAGGCATTGCTATTTCAGAAATAATGGCTGGTGCGCACTGAACATGCCGTACGTGATAAGCCATAGAGAGAGATTCGCGTGGTCCTCCATCTGAGTAACGATAGAAGAGCATGTAACTATACGCCATAGAACATGAATAGCCTCGGTCTAGCCTATACATCCTAAAGTCGCCAGAGAGATAATATCTTGTTTACTTTTGGGAGCTCCCAGAGCCATCCTATAGCTAAAATATGATGTTAGAGATAATTCTGTTTGATAGGCATGCTCTGTTTCTTTTGTAGATAAAATCATGACAATCATGAATAGGTACGGCAGTCTTAATGTAGAAGACAAACGGAACCTATTTAAAAAAATAGATATAGGGTGAGGAAATGAGAGCAGCATGCAATGACACTCGCACGCATAAGCCCAAAAATGTTACAGCATAGAAGATCTTGGACAACCTGTAAGCACTATTTGGCGCAACAGAACTTGGGTACTCCTTAAGACACCTGTGATATCGCATAGCATTCATATGATAAAATACAAGGTTTAAAAGCAATTCAGCATTATCGCTTGGTATGGAAATTCTCGATGTTGAGAAACGAATTGACGCGCGAGTCTACACCTTACTACTCGAGCTTGACTTATTACACAATACAGATATACAGTCACTTTGCGATGCATCATAGCATTTTTTATTTGGGGTTAATTTGTTTGTATGTAAATGTACCATCTAGTGCTTACTTTAATATGGTTGTCAGCACATCCTGCCTCTAGTCCGATGAAGGGTAGCTAGACAAAGCCCCTCGGGCGGCGACTTTTTATTTACAGACTAAAGTAGCTATTCAAATACGTGATTAAAGAACTAACAACTAAACAACACAGGCTAAATATATGTACAGAGAGTGCATTAATAGCGGGCGATATTCCATTGACACAACGTAATAACCTTGTCACCACTATATCAGCTCGCATATATATATATCGCAGAAGGAGAGGCAGCTCTCTATACACCTCTCGAGTTCACCAGCTTCCATCCTATCGATGATGTCTGTAAACACTTGTCAATCAATCCCATATTTCCCCTATCCGCAGATCCTTGTTAAGGACTCAATGGGTAGACCCAAAAATGCCAAAGCCAGGCTGGACTAATGAGATGAAAATAATAATAATAATATAATAATAATATAATGATCACAATAAAAACCACCAGTTTATATATTAGTAGGATATATATAACTTAAGATCAAGGGAAGAAAAGCACAGAGAGCCACCCCAAATACTAGAAGACATGAATCGAAGAAAGGACATTGAAGAGAGAAGAGAAAGAAGATGGTGCACTAAGGTATCCCTTGTCCACAGTGAACCACACGCTTTCTTCATTACATAAACAATCTTAGTCGAACACTTAGAAAGGAGACTCAGAAACATTTAACTTAGTAGGAAGACCTCTCTGCGATATAAGATAGCGAGACTTTATTTCCGTCAAGACAATTGAATGGACACCCAATTGCAGTGGACTCAGCACACTCTCCTCACTAACCAGAAACTATACCAAGAAGAACCTGACAACATGAGTTAAAGGTGACGGCTTACAGCAACTCAACCAGATAATAGTTTAGGAAAATTACCTCATATTACCAGTCTTTACGCTATACGCGGAAACCTAGCTGGTTCAATATAGAGGGCTCCTTCTGAGTCATACTCATACACAGTCCAGTCGACAACCTTGCCTCAAGAATGGACTGCAAATATGTATGTGCCACATAGAGTTTGTTCACATGAGAGTAATATAAAATCACTGGGGTATATATGTTTGGTGTATATAGGATAAGGTTGCGTGGCCCACGATACATATATGGCTGAGATGATAGCTAAAACATTAAGAGATATGTCATACTAATAAAAACTCACTTAATTCATAGATATAAAAAGTGAGCAAAATACTGGAAGCACGCTTAGACCACGATCTAAAAGAAGCAGGACTTAAGAGTACCAGTGTTGCAATCACTCAGTTATATGTGTGGTTGTTTGCGAGCGTAATAAACTCATATACCCTGGGATCTATTTGAACACCAATATAGAGACACATATTAGAATAACCAAGAACAGGTACTGTAGCAATCGTTCTAATCTAGCTACAGGATATGGCAGAAAAACGACAAGAGCTTTCATCGTGGTGCACGAGCATTGTATCTCCTTGACCTCGATACTCAGGAGTCTACTCACCTAATAGTGAATAAGCAGTCAGGAGGGTATTGGGAAAGAAGAGACTTTGAGTGTGGGTAAAGATAGGCGCCTCGAAAATCAATTCTCAACATAATCGCTCTATATGAGGATAGGCGCATAAAAATTAATGACATCAAGAACATTACAAACCACTTGAAGCTGAACGTCTCTTGACCCTACCGCCACCGTATTTATAAATCATAGATGGTTCGACAACTGTTCTAGAAGACTAGAGAGTGGGGAATGAGATAACATCCTGATAGAGGCGGACTCACGATCTGCGCCTCACAAGAAAAATAAGCATTTAAGATATAGACGAAAGCATATAGCAGGAGTGCACATTTAGCAGAAAAAGATAGGAATACATAATTACTCAAGTTACACAGTAGGTCTGAAGTAGATCTATATACAATCATTGTGTTTTTGAAGTAATGGCTTTTCTACTAATGAGCTAGCCATCGGACAGTGGTCCAGTGATATATCGACGCACACACTGAGAAGTTTGTCTCGGATTACTCTCAAAGACACATATAGCGTAGCGAGAGCAACCACTATATGATCACCACACACACATTGGGTTCCACTGTTGCAAAGGATTGTGGCTCATCAAGCAAAATTTTTCAAACGTGTCAGTTACAAAAGACAACTGCTTCAGCTCCAAATAGTAATAATATGCTAGGGGCGCATGACCACTACACAGTACCTTAACTATGTTGATCTTATTGATATCGCACATTACCGACCAATTCGACAAATAATTTCTGCGCTGAACCACATTCATATCAGAAAGAACTCAAAACAGGATATGAGGCATTGACTAAATATGAGCTAGAACTCTCAGAGCATGGCTCGCGTTTTGTAGATCAGCTCACATAGCAGATAACTGGGGCGAGCGAATGTTAAGGGTTTGTTGATATAAATAATACGCAATGATGATCCGGTATAACCGCAAAAGACAACCACACCTTTAGACATGGAAACTCTCCTTATGTATCAACAGGAGCTGATAACACTTAAATATAACAGACTGATATACGTATATATGATATATAAAAGTGCCAATCCACCGAATATGCAGTGAGACACATAAACTACATCAATAAAGACTGAAGGAGCTATTTAGTTGTTTCAATTAAATATGAGCACGACACGTAATTACTAATGGGAACACGAAAAAGACACTAAATGAATCGAGAGCAAGCTATTAGATAGGAGATGTAGAGCAACTCCCAAACATATATTTCATCTCGAATGCCGCTTGAGTAAAAAGCTCACCTAACATAGACTTCATCCAGCAAGCTCGTGACAAATAATAATATGTCAGAACTCAGGCAAAAACGTCTATTGGAGGTCTTACAAGTGCAAAGAACTCAGATTAAAATTAAATTTAAAAGACTCCCGCGCTTCCATCACAGCCCTCATATTACAGTAATTGCGATACCTGTCGCAGTACTTAACCGGTGGTCAGCCCTTGCAAGATTCGCCTTTCCCTTCACATTTTCAGCTGCCTCATAAGTAACTGGGAGGGGGGGTTAAATCTTTGGGCTTTGTGGGTGTGGGAAAATGGTGCTGAAGATTTAGAGAATGAACTGTATAACTGTGGGGGAAAACTTTATTGTTTATGCTTAACTTGCTTGGCTTACTGGCGCAAGTCGCATACTCTATAATAGGCCAAGGTCAATCGGGCAGATGTCTGCATGCACCGACCTGAACAGTGCCGGCACATGGTATAATACAACAACTTCCATTGGGGTGGACTAGTTTGAAACTATTTGTGGGGTGGGAAATTAGTTAGCCATCACTTATGTAATATGTGTTTTTTCCGCGCAATAAATTGTCCTCTGATTCAGAATTCTTTTAGGCTACCACTTGATTTCCCAGTTAAAAGACATCTTTTCTCTATAATAAAGGAGTCTAAGCATTTTCTTTCTTGGTATTTTGAATGGGAACACCTGACAACTGGTTTTGTTCAGTTATACTTATATCAACCATACCGCTTTTTCTCTGGTTTTTAAAATGATTTTTTGTTGTGTTCGCGGAGAATGAGAACTCCGGAGACCGCATAACTTCAGCCTTCTGTTTTTATTTCAGTGCAGAGTCCGTCTTACACCAGGAGCCGTTCGGCAGCTCTTTATATAGAGAAGCTCCTTGAAGGCTAGTGTCGGCAGGAAGATTTTGAACGACACGAGAATTAACGCTAAGGCACCTTGTTTTTACACGCTCCTATACCGCGGAGCACTCTGAATATGGAACACACAAGAGTGAATGGTCACATAAGGCTTGCTAAATGGAAAGTAGACCAATTCAGCGTGAGAAAAAGTAAACCCCTGGACAGGTGTTACGAACGCAGACACTTGTTGACCCAGGGGTAATTCTTGTTGCACTCGCAGTTAGAACACGATAGACGAAATGTCAAGCCTATTTGCGAACAGGTGATCAGTTTAATATGGAACACTACCCATCCTCTTGGTATGGTCCTACTTGTACCACATAGTCCAAAATGTAAAGTAGGACAGGGCTTCTAGGGTTGCCTAAGTTTGACCTGCGCCAGTTCTAGCTGTGTCACAAGACTATCGTCGATAAGATCAGATGGAGACATTCGGACGGGAATCACAAACTGTCTATCTTTCTCGCTGGTCCCTAACATACCATGTTGAACTCCTCTCTGGAAGGGTAGAGGAGTCAGACCATGGAGACCGCTTGGCCCCACTGATGCCCGCTCCGGCTTACTTCCGTGCGTACAACACGCTGCATTGACAGAACATCCTCTAGACGAGTCCAGCTCTGGGGTGCTAAACTATTCTGTACCTAGTTAACATAAACAAACAAAAATAAGTCGAACCAAGAGGCCAAATCTAAGGGTCTATCCTTACCAGTCCTGCCTTGTTGAACACGCAGAGAGGGGGGGGTGAAGAACCCAGCCCTGCTCTTACGTCGAATACTTCTTGTTGTGTATTGTGTTCGTTGTTTGATACTTCATTTATTTGTGAATGGATTTTATATATATAGTAATAATAGTTTTGGTGTGTGAGTGGGTTTTCTGTGTTATACTCTACTGGGCGAGATATATAGCACCTTTGTCTACTGGAGGGTTTTCCCCCATTATTTGTTAGTTGAGGGGATCTTCCCCCCTCATCTGGTATGGTCTGGTGAATTTTTGTGTATGTTTTCGTGGTTGTGCTGGTGTGTGTGTGTGTTGTGCTTCTCGTGTCCTGGGTGTTCGAGTGAAGGTGACATTCTTTAGTGGTCGTGTATTGGAGCCAATAACTTTGGTGGTCAATGGTTCTCCGGCCGTTTCGGCCATCCAATCTGTTCTCTAGTCTATAGGTACCTGTTCTCTGTATTATTTGTGTTATCTTGCGCCGGGTTACGACAATGGTGGCGCGGTGAGATTCTTTGCATAGACTTAAGTTTCCTGGTTCGAATTTGCGATGCTTGCTGGATGAGTCAGTTGGTTTTTTCAGCGTTGCGTATGTTGGGTTGTAATCTATCTAATTTGTGATCATAGTTTTCCTGCCCATTAGTAATTCTGCTGGGGCTTTTATTTGTAGTGAGTTTGGTGTTATGTGCTGTATGGTGAGCATTTTTTCAATTCGTTCCTGATATGTCCCTGCGTGGTCTTAGTTTGTCTAAAGTTTCTTTGGTATACCGGATCATGCGTTCGGTCAACCCTTCACATTCGTCGCCAGTTAGATCCAGTGCTGTTAAGGATGTTGTATGCCACATGTTCAGCGAGTGAAATTTTTTTCAGATGGGTAATGTGCAGTAAACTGTGGCCATTATCGTGAGAGTGCACATCACCTCCTTATAACATGTGTGGTGAAAATAGTTCTATCGCCGCAGTGTTGTTTACAAATGTACCACTTCTTGTGTTGTAGTCGAGTTGCATGCAGGCTTACTTCCAACCAAATTAGGAGTTAAGCCAAATCATACTACGATGACGAAAATGTATGTCTCTTATTCTTGCCCGCTGCAACCAGTACTAAATGTATCTGTCGACCAAGAGGCCCGTGTGTAGTTTCACCGTCTATGGACAGGTGCTGAAAGGGAACGGACTGGGGCCAGGGAGTTTTGGCATTTTCCCAACAAGGGTGTTCCACCCACTTAATCCCCAATGTCCTTTTGTCCGCATCCCTGCCACCAGTATGGTAGTCTCACAATCGTGGCCAGGGATTTCATTCGACCACGATAAGCCCGGTGGGCCTCCCTGCAACATGGCACAGTCCTGTTCTTGTTATGTTTCTGGTATTATATTATCCCGAACTCACCACCATAGGATCGCACTCTTTACGCATACGAACTAGTATCAGTGGTTGCAATATTACCTGATGATAAGGTCTTATAATAGTAAGTTCATCAATAGTCTACGTGTTTCTGGCCAGCGCTTATCCTACTCCAGTTTAAATATCTTTGTGAACATAGTTTTAAAGTCTATGGGCAGTCATTCTGGCAATGTCCAGCTGTGAAGTTATTGGTAGGTTTAGACCAGTCTCAATTTTGTAGGGTTGAAAGATGGTAATTGGTTGAGGGTATCATTCTCTATGTCTGGTAGGGGAAGTTGGGCAGGCTCAAGGGCATAAGCATGGGAATGTTCTTTACCGGTCGGTGGATCAGTCTATAGTTGTAGGCTGCCAGGAACTAGGACCACCTTTGTCATTTCCTCAGGGATAGTATATTTTGGGGTGGCTCTGTTTTCCGCTAAGTA
>BHFT01048062.1:0-12394 GCA_004320025.1 Laticauda laticaudata | reverse complement strand
CTAATGAACCAATCCACACTGGCCTTTTTGGCCAATCAGAAAAGACTACTTGGAACCTTCCAAGTTATACAGAACACCTCTCCCCTTTAGTTCAGTCCTACGTGAGTGACGTAGTCGTGCAGGTAGTGGGCTTCTTGTCCTAGTTGACCTGCGTGGCTCATTCTTGCCTAGGACTTCAAGTGGTTCGGTTGGACGTGTCTCTCCGCTCGTCTCCATGGAATCTGCCTGAAGGGTAGTCAGCATTGCCCGCTACCGCTTGAGTTGCTCAGGCGGTGGTTTTGCGCTCGCCTCCTGGTTCAACCGGGCTGGTTGAGCTGCCTGGCTGGCCCTTCCAGGACGGCTTCCCTTTCGCTGGACTACCTCCAATGGTTTCATCTAATCGTAAGTGCTTCTTTTGGTTGTTAGATTTCTAGATTTAATTTTATGGTTTTCATTTCACACCCTTTTTTATTTGTTTGTGTTCCCCCCCCCCCTTGGTTTGTTTTCAATCGATTTTATTATTTGAGGTTGCACAGTCATTTTATGCTCGATGTTTCGGAACAAAGCTGGTCTATGGGTCGCTTCCATTCTCTTCCTATCCCCGGTTAGCGGTAGACCGGCTGTTATTTCTGTGATAGTGGCTGGAAGCCAGAGAGGGTCCCCGGTAAAATTCTTTGCATAGACTAGGTTGCCAATTTAAAAGTGCGGTATCAGCTGGATGAGTCAGAGGGTTTCTCACAAGTGTAATTTGGGTGCAGTCTATCTAAATGGATCTGAGTTTCCTCCCCATTAACAATTCTGCCGGCTTTGTTTGTTATACTACTGGGAAGTGATGTGTTGTAGTGTAAGTAAGGCGGTTCAGTTTGTCTTGGACATCCCATGGTCCATTTTTTCTAGGCCTTCTTTGGTAAACCTGACTCATTCATTCGGATCTACCATTCGCCGCCGGGTGGGCCGGCGCGGTTAGTGCATGGCATATATCCAGGGATGCTAAGTACTGTTCGAATTGTATAGCCGTTAGTTGTGGCCGTTGTCGGATACCAATACATCAGGTAAAACCATGAGTTGCAAACAATTTGTTTAGCTGTTTTATAACAGCGTTGTTTGTTGTGGATGACATTACTATAACTCCAACCAATTTGAATATGCATGTTCGACTATAAGAACATATGCCCCTGGTTGGTCCTGCAAAATCAATATGGATTCGAGACCAAGGGCCTCTGGTATCTCCCAGTCCCATATGGGCACTTGCGGTGGTGTGTGGCTAGCTCTCTGACACTTGTGTGGCATGTTTGCAACCCAGCGTTCAATATCCTTCTCTATACCAGGCCACAGACAGTACCCTGGCCAGGCTTTTCATTTTTAATTATGCCTGCGGTGGCCCTCATGTAGCATACCCAAACACTTTTGTTTGCAATCTGGAGGAAATTACCACCCGATCACCCATAAACAAACACCCCTTTTGGATTGACTAGTTCAGTCTGTCTGGTCCAAAAAGATTTAAAACCTTCAGTCTTTTGGCCTTCCGGCCAGCCCTTTACCATACCCAAGTTAAAACCGCGAGCAGATCACCTGGTCTTTTGCCATGGCATCTGGCGACATCATTTGCAGACAATGGAAGTTCAGGGCAGGTCTCTACTTAGTAGGGCAGCGGTGGTTGGGATCCAGGTCATCCTCTATGGTTGGTAATGGTGCTCGGCTTTAAAGTGTCTGCATGGGTGATTTGTTTCCGAGTCGATGCAGCAAGGTATATGAATAGGCGGCCGGGAATTCTGACCACCTAGTCATCCGTGGGATAGAATGTTCGGTGTGGATTTGTTCCCCGCCAAAATCCCAGGAACGGTTTTATGGTCAGTCACAATATGGAAAATGTCCTCCCATAGAGGTATTCGTGAAACATTTAACTCGGCGATGATTGCCACGGCCTCCTTATCTAGCTGGCTATAGTTGCGTTCCGCTTTGGAGAGCGTTTTTGAGTAATAAGGCGCATGGGTGCCTCTCTCCCTTCAGGATTGGTGGCTCAGGATGGCACCGACTCCGAAAGGTGAAGGATCACAGTGACCGACAATGGAAGTGTATTACTAAACTGAATAAGAATGGTGTCTGAAGGTTTAATACAAGTCTTTTATGCTTTGGAATGCTTTTTTGTTCATTTATGACCCCAAGTACCAGACAAACTAATTTTTATTCCAGATAACAGTGTAATCGGATTCTATGCTACTATCGTTTGCTTTGGTGGGGGAACGTGGAATTACGTTATAAAAGTTGATCAGACCAAGAGAATGCCTGTAATCCGTTTTATTTTTTTCCTGGGTGGCGTCTTAACTTTGCTACTGACTTTTTTGTCTGTTGGTGAATACGTTGTTCGTTCAATTAAGTAACCCTAAAAAATCGACGCGAGTCCGGTAGCCAATGCAGCATTCTTTTCCTTTTTTTACTATTTAGGCGCGGATTCTCTAAATCTGTTAGCACTCTTTTAGTTTCGGCTTCTAATGGAGGTCGTGTTTTTTGCACGCTGAAATCGTGCTAACATCATCAAAGATAATGGAACGACCTTTTTATTCTATTAATAGAGCGTAATCCCATGAGTGCTTTGGAAAACAACCTGGTGGCAACGCTTACTACCGAATTGAATAAACGTCAGGTTAACATTTGAATGCCCCTCTATGTGTTACTATTGGTTTGTATCCTCCGGCTCGTTATTGAAGTCTACTGGAAGCTCCGCTGATATGCTAGCCAAAAACGGCAGTTTCTCGCAAAAAAATTTCCTCCCCAAGTGAGGTGCACGTCCAGACTTGCTGCAACGAGATGCTGGTACCGGGTATCGCGCTTTGCTGACAGCGCATGGTTCTAGGGGTACCTTAGTAGTCTCCGCAGGATGCCGCAACAGACCCGCTCCAGAGTTTACAGGTGCTTACTATCTGGAATCTCCCACAGCTGGTCAATCTGGTATCTATGACCTTGTGCAAATCAATTGTGTATTAATTGCTCATCATTTTGGGGCTTTCATGCAAAGAGACTCGGTTCTGGCTTATTAACCTTCTTGGTGCTATCTGGGGATATCTAAGCTGAAGGAAATTGGGGGGTCCCCCCTGCGTACTGCCTCGAGTGCCATCTGAAGACGTCCTGGAATTCGTTAGTCGCAGGTTCTCTTCCCAATCGTTTGTGCGCTAATTGGTCTTTATTCCCGGTCATCTCGATCCCAATGGTCGACGTCTAAACCATTCGCCATGCCCAGAAGCGCTGGGACGCTCGGTCGAATAAGGTCAGTCGCAGGAACTTCGACATGATGTTTGTAGGTGACTTTGAAGTATGTCCTAGACCTACCACGAAGGGGGAATCTTCTATTTCCCTGTAGTCTCTTGAGAATTAATTTTTGTTATCTTGAGAGTTCGTTTTTGTTTTATAGCTTGGAACCAACCACTGATTGTGTTCCAAAGACACCATTGAAGAAAGATCCTGAGTCGGCCCTCCATTCACAGAGGGCTTCCCTCAATGCCGCGGTCATACAATTT
Source organism: Laticauda laticaudata (assembly GCA_004320025.1). Classification (NCBI taxonomy): domain Eukaryota; kingdom Metazoa; phylum Chordata; class Lepidosauria; order Squamata; family Elapidae; genus Laticauda; species Laticauda laticaudata. The sequence continues at coordinate 8,900 of BHFT01048062.1, read as the reverse complement.
TGACTTTCTTCCCCGCTTCTTCGTCTGTTCGCTTGCTTGCAAAGTCGGACAGGTCTGGTGAGTTTTTCTTTTTCTCGGTTGCTCGGTTCCCTTGCTGCACCTCCCTTTTCCTATCGGCTTGTCCTTGCGTTAGTTCTTTTGTGGGGCAACTATACCGTGTTCTGCTAGGGCTGCTTGTTCTTATTGTGGCAACTCTTCGATGTGTCCACTCTTCTTGCGAAGCCCCGAACAGAAGGAACCAATCCAAGGAACCGCTCAAAGGCGGCAAAGTTAAAACAATGTCATTGGCTACAAGCCGGCAGGCAAGCCTCCATAAAAAGGGGTGCCGCGGCTTGAGCCAGTGTTCCGTTACTGTTTGCTGTTAGCTGATAAAGAGTTATTTGTTGGAACCCGGTCTACCGCACATCTTTTCCGGATAGAACAAATGGGACTTCTCTTTTAGATTTAATAATTTTTCTATTTTGGAAAGCTAGAATCTTTATCTTGATAATGTTTTCCATCAAGAATTATTAATGTTTAAGCTTGCTATAATTCTGGAAGGCTAATAGTTAAAAATAGAATAAAAACACTTATTTAAACAAAAAAATAAAAATAAAAATAAAAAAATACAATAACATCAGTTGAGAATTTACAGCACATAAAAACAGCTTTTTGACTATTAGTTTTTCTTTGCAACTATGACACACAATATTTTTGTTTATTGGTTAGCCACATTTCTCACATATCTTGCAGGGACTCCCAGCAGTTTATATAAAACAATGAAATATATCATCACACTTACTAAAAAAATAGTTTATTCTGATAATAATTCCTTCTTACTCATTAAATGGTCCGGAGAGGAATTCTGTCTTCAAAGCTCAATGGAAAATTGTTTGGATAGGTGTCATTCTAATCTTTGGAAGTAGAATATTTTATGACAAAGGTACTTATATAGAGAAGCAGCATTTTTTGCTCCTCCTCTTTGAATATAATTTAGAGTGAGTATTTTAACATATCCATCCCACCAGCACCAAATGTCTTCCCGACATTTAGTGGCCAAGCCAATAGAGGGCTTGATAGTTTATCTCCAAAACTTTGAATTCTGTTTGAAAGTCTATTGTTAATCTATCCAGAATTTGCAAAATCAATGTTTAATTGATGGCACTGTCAGGTATGATACATCAACAAGTAAGCTTCATCAGTTACAGCTTCTAGCTAGTTTTCAACTAAATAAATCTCATAGCAATAGTTGATAAAATTACTTTGGAATGGGGTAAAAAATACTAGCATCTTTTTTGTTCTGATCAGAATCTCTCTAAAATGAAGTGGGATATTGGCTGAAATGAAATTTTGCTTATTTGTAGACTTTTCTTTGTTCAAAGATCAAGAAAGTTGGATGGACATTCTCAGACACCTGTCCCTATTTGAAAAATATAGGCAGCTAAGTGAGAAACATTTTCAAGGAAAGAATATTAGTTTTTATTTCTCTACTGAATCGATTTAAATCCACATGCTTGATTATCAGTTACTTTTAAAAAACATTTTAAGAAACAAATAATTTAATAATTTTATTCAATCGCACGTGTAGAATCAATCTGAATTCAGCTTCAGAGATAATTTTTTTTTCTAGAAACCAAAGATTACATACATTTATATAAGATATAACACACACCCTTTCAAGATATGTATGTAGAGCTGGCAAGTGAAGAGTATTTTTCAGCTTTTTTGTTTTGCTTTGTTTTAAAATGTTGAATTGAGAGTACAGTGCTGGAATCATACAGCTATACTAAAAAAAAAGGCTGAATGTTCTTTTTATCTGTGGCAATGCATATACCTGCAAATAAGTCTGATGTTAGAGGAAATAAGTTACTGTTTTTTTCTTTCTAGTGCTTCTTTAAGGATTCTCTTCTTTTTGCATTATGCTTACCTAGTTCTTATAGTAAAGTGTTAAGCCAGCTTGTCACAGATCCTGATACTGATTAGGACTGAGAAGGAGTGACTGACCCCACTTCACCCAGCTGGCTTCTATGCCTAAGGGAGGATTAGAACCTAGATCTTCCTCTTATTTGCTCAGCATTTAAACCACCACATAATGCTGGCTCTCTTAGCAATATTATATTCAGCAATGCTCATTGGCTGCCAATCATATACTTGTAAATTCAGCAGCTGAAGATGAATATGCATTGAGTTTCTATGTAGAGCAATGCTAAGGCTAATAATAGAACATGCTTCTCTGCTGATTTTTTAGAATCGTATATTTCTATAATGGAAAGATTACTCTTATTTTATAATTTGGAAATGGATCTCTGAACTCACTGGTGTTTGAAATTATCTCTTATATCAGAGACAAGAAGCATGACTGACATTTTGTACAGCAATGTTGTAACCATGACACTAATGACGTCATTCAAATCGTTTGTGAAACAAAGCTAATGCTGCTCTGTTCTTTGTGCTATTGAAGGATCCTTTACTAAAATTTACCGGTGAAATGTATACTTTTCATTTCTGGAGAGGCCATCAGTTTTATCAGTTTTTTACATCTGTTTTAAATAGTTCGGAAATTTAAGATTGCTCTTGAAAATTGTCTATTTTCAGGCAGGAAGATCTTTTTTTTTTTTTTTAGGAAAAACCTGGGTATGGACAGGCTTTTTNTTTTTTTTTTTTTTTTAGGAAAAACCTGGGTATGGACAGGCTTTTTCATTCAAAGCCATCTGTTTATTTAGTTGACTTCAACTTGCTTCAAGTGCTAGAGGCAGGAATATTAAAGCTTTCTTTTTGGTAATTTTTTGTTGAATTGCAACTTCACTTAGTCAAGAGCACTCCGTTTTATCAATTCTTCACTAATTGGGAAGAAGGGAAGCTAATGAAAAAGTTGCATCAACAATAGTTAATGCATTAAACAAATAATTGAAGCCATTTTTACTATCACTACAGCAGGAAACACAGACATTGAATATAAATATAGAGAAAGGTGAAGTAGCAAAGCAAGCAAAATAATTAAATATGTGTGCCCAGAAATGGATGACATAGATATGATAGACTGATCTAAGTTAAAGAAAATCCTGAGAAACAATTAAAATGAAGTTGTTGTTGCTAATGATGTAGCTATTTTGCTAATCTTCATACATTCTATTATTTTACTCTGAAATTCAACTCCTGCAAATGCTTATTATTATTATTACTCAGAATGGACATTTTATGCTTTATAATCGTGATGTTACCCTCTTGCCAGCATCCTATACTATAAATTTTGATCTTCATGTGCCTCTCTGATATGGGTGTGCAATTAAAGCCCAGAAAAATTTCTCCCATCAATGAATGGCCTTTCTACATGAAAATTCTAAAATTTACCCAAATAAAAGAAAGCCCACAAAATTGTATCGATGTAAATTGCTGCATAGAAGAGCAAAAGCAATACGCAATCAAAAGAACAGCTCTGTAATAGAATCATCTAATTTTTAGAATCATCTAATTTTTGTTGTTTGCCTCTCTGTATGAGAAGCAAACATGCATCCTCTGTATGACCACAATAATAAAATATTTGTGATAGGAAATTAATCTGTAATAGATTGGCTATAGCTAATATAATAAAATTACACAATTGAAAGGGCCATTTAGGCTAACAAATAATCATCTGCTCGGTGCAGGAATCCAAATTAAAGTATCCTCAACAGATGAGCGATCATTTGATTTGTTCTATTATGTGCCTGTATTTTTCTACGTACAGGCCCAGTGATATGGAATTGCACTGAAAAAAAATATATCCTGGCTTTGTATAATAGTACATATTTTACATTTTTATATTTGTTAGTTGGTTTTGAATATTAAACAAAGTATATTTTGTAGATCTATGTGTCTCACATACCCGGAGTTCAAAAATTTGCAACTTGTTGGTTTGTTTTCTCTGTACTCAGTAAGTAGTTTACTATTCAACAGAAGAAGCTATTGGCCATTTAATTCCTATTTCTGTTTGGGAAAGTTTATGCAGCATAAAGGTTAATAGGAATCTCTAGAAACTGTGATTCAACTCATATTTGAAGCAATCCATTTCAGTTTATCTAGCAGATTATTTATCTATTTAATATTTGTTTTACTGTTCTTTTGTAAAATGCAATATTAACTTTTCAAGTGGCTATAAAATAATATAATGAAAAACAGCATAATTTTAATAATATTGGCCATGCAAGCAAGCAAATAGTTCTTGATTTGTTGTAATATTTGGGAAGCACCAGAGCATGAAAATAATGTTAAATAGGACGACTATGTAAACGTTTGCTGACTATATAAGATATTTTCTTAGTGAATAAATAAGGTCTGATTAATGTTATCTCTTTTAGGACAGAATTACTATTACAATAGACATTGGTTAACTCATGGATAAATGTGGTATAGTTGATCCAGTAAATTTACAATTGGTTGAACAGCAATACTCATTTATAAGGTGCTTATTTGCATCCAAGGTATTGTGAAAGGTATTGTGAAACAGGATCATTCAGGGTTCTTTCCTTTACTCAAAGCTAGCCAAAATTTTCATAAAAGATGTAGAGGTTGGAAGGGTCTTACCAATTAGAAGATGAACTTGTTACGGGTATTAAATGATAGTTTAAAGGACAAAATTGGGCAATGGTTCAGATGGTAAAATTCCAATCAGAAATAAATTCAAAAGCTTCAGCTCTTAGCCAAATACAACTGAGTATAAACAGACAACATAAGGAAAATTAAATGCATACAGTAAATACAGGATTTAGGATTGTAATTTATTGAAATGAGGACCTAGAAGTATGAATGCCCATCACATATGTTTTAGCAGGTCGATATTACAGATTAAAATTTAATCTTGGACTTAATTAACAAAAACATTGTATCTAGGTCCAGAAGACAAAAAATAATAATAATTTTACTTTGCACTGATTGGATTCAATTTTAGGCACCACATTTTTACATGACCTAGAACATCTAGAATCCGTTCAGAACAAAGCTACAGATTTGGTATCTAAGCTGTATCAGAAAAGAGGAATTGGATATGTTCAGCTTACAAGGAGAAGACTAAAGTAACAAATGATAGTGGTCTACAAATATCTAAGACTTTCATGTAAGTGTTCTCTAATAAAACTGGGAAGATACAATCACAGTAAGAGCTGTGAAGCAGTGGGAGTTTCCACAACACTATAAAGGACTTCTAATTCCTGGAGATTTTCAAATGTGAGCTGAGTAACCCAGGACTGGAGATGGTTTAATGTCCATCCAACAATGGATGGACACCTGATGGGTGACCTATAAGTCCTTTAGTATTTACACATTCCCATTCAAACCTATAAATCCTTTCTCACATCACAATATGTGATAAATGTTACATATAATAATGAAGCAGATGAGAGAGAAAGAGTTTTGGAACTCAAGGATGTATAAGATAAATAGTGCAGACAGTATAAAACATCATGTTTATATTTTTAATTTGCATTCAAATTTGAAGAGACATTTCAGAAACTTAAATATTTTTTGCATACATCTGACATGTAACCTTTTCAGAATTTAGGACATAATTTGGATTCTTATTTTTAAAAATCAATAAGTATTTTCTGGTATGGAATTATATATAATATCTGCATTTTTTCATTTTAGAGTCAGGCATGTCACATTGAAATATCTACTAATTGGCATGATTCATTGGCAGTTGCAGCTTGTTTTTTTCACTCCGTTTGAGTCACTTAAAGTATTTTACCAGGTAAAATTTTAAAATGTTTCTGTATTTAAGAGTAGTTATGTATAACTACTACCAAAATATAGAAAATACTTTCAAAGTTCTTGATCTCTGAAGACTGCTTTATTTTTAAATGCTTTCTGTATTCCTACCCAGATAAGAGGTCAAAAAATTTTCTAAGATAATTATACTTCTATTCATCTCAAGGTAATACTTGACTGAGATTAACTTAAATTGAATTTTGGCTTCAGTTAAATTTCATTCTTGAGCCAACTGGCGTCTGTGATAATGAATGAACACATACCATTATCTTAATTTTTTGATTCTGTTAAGCATTTTATAGTTTATTGTAAAATGTTATTGTTATTGAAAGCTCATCATCCAGAAAAATAGGCATAAGAGTTTTAACTGAAATATTTTTGTAAATTTTTGCATATATCACTATCTAAATATGAAATGAAATAAATAGGAACATCAAAAGTGTTTCTACTCTAAACTCAGAAGGAAAAATACATTAACAAATACATTCAATGTTAAAAGGAAATTGTTTACTTAAATTATGTATGTTAGAAAAGCAATATTTCATATATTTTTTTTATAGTAAGAGATATTTATTGATTAGCATGTGTTTTTATTTTCAAAGTTGGCTTATTTCCACTATGTCTGTTCTCTACAATTTAGTAAATAGTTTCAGATACTAAACTAAGAAACCTGGTATATCAGCCCAAAGGAAAAACTAAGTTCCTGATGTTTATTTGACACAAATAAAATTAAACATAGATACATAATATAGAAAACTATGCAATTACATACATTAAGAGCCTAGAAGTTAGCTGCATGAGAAACATTATCTTGACTTAAACATATTCAAAATACTGAAGCATATGGTCTTTGTTCTGTATGAAAATAGTAGACTCCTAATTCGCTATTCTGATTGGCTAAGAAAGCCAGTATAGGGATTGGTTCACTAGGTAACCAATCCCAAGAAAGCCGCTTAAAAGGCGGCAAGAATTAAACTACTGTCATATGGCTACAAGCCAGCAGGCAAGCCGCTATAAAAAGGGCTGCCGCGGCTTGAGCCAATGTTCCGTTTTTACTTGTTGTAAACAAATAAAGACATTTGTTTGTTGGAACCCGGTCTACTCGCTTTTTCCGAAACGGAAACACTGGTGACAAAGGTGGATTGGTCTAAAAACGTGAGACTGTGGCATGCGGGCGAACTAAAACAAGTGCTGAAGATGATGGCTGGAAATAACGCCACGCGCCCAGGCCCCTTCAGTCCAAATGAAGAGGATTGGGATTACGTAGACGGTTGTCCAAATGTATTTGGGAAAAGGTAACTGAGATGGGAAAGATTCTCAGACCTAGCGTAAGATAGGGCTGTCTTTCTTAACGCATTGTGGGCAACAATTTTCAAAACTGCCAAGGCGATTAGCTGAAGCCCAGAAACGTGAAAGCATGACTTGGCCCGAACTCCAAACGAAATACTGAAGGCTCCATTACGCGCCAGTAAGTGTTCAAACCTTATCAAACGGCATGAATTTAACCTAAGAACAAAAAAAGAAGGGAGACCATCGCTGATTTTGTGGCAGCCCTCCGACAACTGGGGGAGCATGTGAGTTCCGTGAACTTAGATGAAGCAAATGCGAGATCGAGTAATATTGGGTTTTAAGAGACCCTCATAATTTCACGCATAAGCTTAAATAGCTGTAGCGCTAATAAACCCAACATAACTGTGAGCTGAACTTCATGTGAAGCCACATGCGCGTGAAGCCGCGATAAAAATCCAGCGGATTCAATTGAACAGTGCAGCGCGAAGGAGGAACGCAAGCTAGAGGGTAGAGAAACAATTTCACCGACCCAAAACACAGAGACGAAGATTGTTGACAGACGTCATGAACTCCGGAGGAGGACAGACGATGGAGAGGTGCACAGCCGCCTACTAACGCACAGAAAAGGGCGAAAAAGGAAGAAACTGGCGGGAATCTGCCGCTGGCTGCGAGGAAACCACCGCCGAGCCGAATTTGCCAATATCCTTGATGCCATCTGCAGAGCTTGTAAGATAAAGGGGACAAACATCGAGAAGGTCTGGCAGAGAATAAAGAAAATTTACTCAGCCCGAAACCAGGACGCAGCGAACTTCCCACAAGCTGAGGCCAAACAAACGAGAGAAAGTGGGCAATGAAACAAACAAGACCAAGTAACCGAGAAAAAACCCAAATCAGATTCACTACCGTAGAAGCGTCCAGACAGTAAAAGCGGGAATGAAAAGTAACAAATAAATACTAAAAATCCGGTCTTGTCTGTAAATGGTGTCATCGGGACGACAATTCAAGACACTGTCCCTAATATCAGACCTTACAAGTCATCCGACACGCAAAAGAATTAGCCTTGAAGGACTAACCAAAGAGAAATCGAATCCCTGTGGTAGGTTAGGTACATGTCGCGAGTCACTCGAGAACAACATGTCGAAGTCCTGCGTTGACAATAGTCGATTCCGAGACTCGGACCACACGCCTCCTGGGCATCGAAATTGGTTCGCACCATTAGGCATCAAATGCACAGGTAGATGGCGCAACGACTGGGAAGAAAACCTGCTCCACGAGTTCAGGATGTTTTAGATCGGCTCCAACTAGGCAGGTACAAGGGGGGACGCCCAGATTATCGCTTTAAGGTATTATGACCCACCCAGGGTAGCACGCCTACATAGAGCTAAAGCAGACGAGTTCCTTTGAGCAGTAAAAAGCAAAAATGGAGGAACAACCTAAACCAAGTATTAAATTGACAAGGGGTTTATATGGACTCTGTTTGACCATAGCTAAATGGAAGACCGCCCTTGTATACACAGCCAGTTGTAAGACCTGATTGGTGGTAGCTAGGTGTCGTATCTGCAAGAGACGTACAAAGGCTTATCACTGAAGCATTGGCAACAGAGCAGGCGCGTACACGCTGGTGCCTAGTCGTACAAGACGATTTGATTGCATTCACTTGGAGAGAGAAAAACTAAACTAATTTAGCAACAAAAGCTTACCAACAGCCTTCCGGAGCAGTACGCGGCGATAGACCCCTTAACGTGGCCAAGGCACAGACCAATAGGACCCACAAAGGGCCATTCAAGTGGCAAGCAGAGTCCAGTTTGGAGTGAGTGTGGCCCCAGGCGTGTTCCAAAGCCTGCATGGAAACGCCTATTGAATGCGAAATACAAGGGTCGTGACGCATT
>BHFT01048061.1:0-13094 GCA_004320025.1 Laticauda laticaudata | reverse complement strand
AACCAACGGATGGCAAGTGTTTCTCTCCGTTTTACATCCTCTTTCCATCCATTGGTGCAGTGTGACATGGGCTTTATTAAGTTGACTTTCATATGAGGATGAGTGTTATAACCATTGGTTTAAGCCTCAATGAATTGAAATAAACTACATCTGAGCAGGCAGCAATAGTGTTGCAGCAGTATATAGTTCAGTCAGTTCCATAAGTGTAAATCAGCTTTCAATTCTCATTATGTTACATGATGTTCCTAATCTAGAACTTTTAGCAGAATTGCATCAGTTTTATGAGTCTGGTTTGAAACTAGCACTAGAATAATGAGAAATAAGCCACAGGTACTTAGTAACTGATTGCAATCTTCCAATCTAGCATTTTAATCCGGATACCACTGGTGGTACTTACTTGACTATAAAATCAAAGATATTTCCCCTCTATGCATATCATTTATATTTGATTTAATTGTATCCCAAGTTTATTATTCTTACAAATAACAGAACACAGCAAACATATCCAGCACATCTCCCTCCTCCTAATTTTCCCCATAATAACAACCCTGTGAGGTGAGTTGAGCTGAGAAAGAGTAACTGGGTCAAGGTGATCCAACTGGCCATTTAGAATGACATCATATTTAAAACTTTGTTTTGGGATGTACTATAACTGAAAAATCGATAAAGCTGATTTTGGTATGTCTCCATTGTTTTGAAATTTGATATAGTTCCATTGATTCCATTATCTCAAAAATATTCCACTGCATTCAAAGGTTATATTCTTAAAATTCTTAATTAGCTTTAGAATCAATGTAAGTCTTAATTAGCTCCAAAAAAAGAAAGAAAGAGAACCACATATCCTACAAAGAAAAGCATCCAACAAAAATGTCTGTTCATTTTTCATGCAGATCTTTTGAAATTTGCAAACTGGAAAAATAAAGAGAGATCGAACTTGTCAGATTCCTCTGATGTTGGCTCCCTAGAGAAAAGGAATCTTTGAATCCAGGTTTGTCTCTTCTATTTCCTTTCCATCCACAAACTATTTTGACATTTGATTCACAGATATAAATTTACACATTAGTTTCATGAATAATAGACTGAGTCTAGCTAGAGTTAGAGAATTACTGTACATACTTACAATAAGGTTAATTACAGTACGGCTGTTCAACTATTTTAAGAAAGTACTCAAGTATATTGGATATGTCTATATTTGTCTTAGTTATGACAATACATCAATCAACGGGATTGCATGATGATATTAGTTTTATACAGTTTCTTGACATTATCTAATCAGTAGTGTTTCATCTATTGTAATTAAAGGAACTTGGATATACAATCTCCACTTGTTTGATCTCTAGTATGGACAGAGTGCCTTTAAATAGACATATAGACATAGGTAATTCGGTAGTGAGGTAGATAGATGATAGATAGATAGACTGATAGATATAGAGACACAGAGAGAGAGAAGTAGAGAGAGATAGGAATGGATGGATGGACAGATAGATGATAGATAAATGGATAGACAGAGATAGATAGATAGGATAGATAGTAGATAGATAGATACGAAAGACTGATATATGATTGAGAGAGATAAAGAAAGAGAGAAAGATAGGGATGGATTGATGGGACAGATAGATGCAGAATAGATGAGAGAGAGGGTGGTAGAGAGAGATTAATGGATTGGATGGATGATGCGATTGACAGATAGATGAGAAGATAGATATGGATGAGAGAGAGAAGAGAGAGAAGACAGGAGGAGAACAGAGACAGAGACGAGAGACGAGAGAAGACAGAGAGAAGATGAGGAGATGGATGGTCGTTCAGTTTGAGATAGAGTTCAATTTCCCCAGAGAAAAGCTTTATAAGAGGTTTTACGATATACAACTCTTAATGCCTTTTTTGTCATGCTGTTGACCGTGTAGCTCTGGTGCTTAGGTCATCGATATGAGAAACCCCAAGGTCCTTGGATCAGATGTGAGAGTCACTCACAAGGTCTATGCGCGCTAGTTTGTATTTGTGTGTATACTGATTTTTTTTTAGTTAACCAATGTGTAGGACAGAGCATTTGTTGTGATTCGAGATTTGGAGTTGCCAAATGTTGACCAACTTCAGCCATAAAACAGTCACTTTGAGACAGTAGCATGTATCATGTCGTGAATGTAGTTTTTTACATTCATCCACAAAGAGTACACAGTTTGCTTATAAAGGATGGATAGCAAAAGTCATTTAATATGAGTGGTAAAGAGTGCTGGGTCTAAACGCTGCCTTGGGGGACTCTGCTGTTTAATTTGGAGCAGGGTTTTATATAGCACTCCCTATTTTTACTATTTTTGCCTGTTTGACAGGAAAGCTGTCCACTTATGAAGGATCTGAATGCTGTAAGAGTTTAAGTTTTAACAGTAGTTTTGTCATGTACCACTGAATCAAAAGCTTGCAGAAGTCTTTGAAAATTGTGTCTATTGCTTTACCGCTGGTTGAGTAGAGTAGTCCATATGTTTTTTGCAGTATAGGAGTTGTAGGTTGCAATTTTTTTCCTGAAACCAAATTGTTTTTGGAGAGTAGGTTGTTTGACTCTGAGGTGGGGGTGATGAATTGGTTAATGATTGATTCCATGCCTTTGCATATGACACAACACACGTGAGATTGGTCTGTAGTTTTTCAACCAGGCTGGGGTCACCTTTTTGAAGAATAAGGTTGACCATAGCTAGGACCATAGGTTTGGAAAGGAGCTGATTCTGAATGATATATTCATATATATATGTCTTAGGGGTTCCACTATGGCAGAGGAAAGCTTTTTTTTAAGAAGTATGCACTATCCTCATGGCAATCAATTAGAGATGGTTTTAGATACATAGTACCCTTTCTATGTTATTTTCTGTAAAGTCAATATGTAGTAGATCATTACAGTTAGTTGTGGTACGACTGAGATGCGGGGCAAGAGCCAGACTGAGCTGAAGAATATGTTGAAGAGATTGGCTTTAACAGCTTCATCACTGCAGTCTTTCCCATTTGGTCCTTCAGAGGTGGGATGGTTCATGAGTCTTAAGTTGATGTTTACAAAATTGTAGAAGCGTGGGTAGATTTTGTATGTAGGTTTTCCTTCTGTCTGCAGTAATAATTTGTGCATTCTACTCTATCTGTCAGATAAGTTTTGTATTAGTTTTTTAAGGTTTGCTACAGAGCTTAGTTTTGTTTTTTTTATGCTATAGTGATTTTTTTTCATTGAAGTTTTCCTTATGTTATGGGTAATTGGATTTTTTGTTTTTTTGGGGGTTACTAATGGTACATATAGTTTTAATGACTCTTTCAATTCAAACAAGAATGCGTATAATGGTCTTCTGTAGTATACAGTCTAGAGAACAGAATGTGCAAATCAAGAGATGATAGGTCAGCATCTATGGATCAGAGTTGGCTTTTTTTGAATTTGTATCTTGGGGGATCCATCATGATGATGCTTCTTTGTAAGGGTGTAAATTGAGAAAAAAGTCAATCATAATGTGGTCACTGCTTGAAAAGGGGTTTGTATTTGGTAGCCATAAATTGAGTTTGAGCTGTTGCAGAAGATAAGTCGAGACAGTTGTTGAGTTCTAGTGTTGTTACTAATGATCCAGTCCCAGTGTAGTAACGGCATAGATAGATGATAGATTAGATAGATAGATAGATAGTAGATAGAATAGTAGATAGATAGATAGTAGATAGATAGATAGCCTGATTAGTGGGATTTAAAGTGAGAAAATGAGAAGTTAGTATGTAATATAACATCATCTTCTTCTGACACAGTGGATAAGAGGATTGCAGAATTGAAAAGCCAATAAGCCCGAGGGACTTAAAAAAAAAAAAAAGATGGCCACCTTTGCTTTTCAGCACAATTTCAGAGCCTGTCCACATGATCACTCACTCTGAGTGACTATGAGGACTGATTTAAAGTGATCTTGAAAATAAATATTTGTAACTTGTTGTACAAGAAGTTAGCAGTCCTGCCAGTTTTTTCCCCCAAAGCTGGCAGGACTGTGCCTATTACCTTAACTGGCTGCTAATTTCAGTGAAACTCAGCAATCACAAACACATTTAGATGTCTGTTTATTACTATAATCCTATTTCTTCAGAGCAAAGCACTCAGAAAGATTATTATGTTTTGCTTCCATTGTATTGTATGGATATTACCAGAAAATTGCTTTGCTTTGAAACTGCTCTTTAGCTTGAAAGAAAAGAAACCCTCTACTTCCTCTCTAATATATTTCTAACACTGTGCAGTTGTCCAAAGGTGATATCTTATCAAGTCATGCACTTTTCTGCTTTAAGAAAAGAAACATCTGTTTTATAGTTTAAAAAAAAAGTATAAAAGAGAAATAAATTGGGGGGAGGGCCATGAAGAAAAATATGCCATCAGATCTGTAATATGTTTATAGCCTTTTTAAACAAGCATTCCAAGTACAATAGTTCCTTGTGCGAGACTAGACAAAATATAATTAGGAATTAATAAGTTACTTTGACACTGCAAGTAAAAATTTCTTACATCTGAACACAGGATTCAAAACAATAAAATCCAAAATGAAGATTATGCATAGATGCAATACTGTTTGAAGAGGATGTCAGTACAGCTGGCAACCAATTTTATAAATAATTGCTTTCAGTAGAAACTACAGAAGAATTTCAATGTCTGATGAATTAAACAAACCACATTAAAAAAAATCTCTGTAAAGCAATATTTTTAAAACATTATTTATTTGCTGATCCTATCAACAGTAAATCCTGATCATGATTCTCAGTGTCTCATACAGTTTCAGATCATTGATTCTGGTTAAAACCAGGGTTTGTTTCAACCCAAATTTTAATAATGCTAAGCAATAAAACACAAATTACAATGAGAGGGTCCTTTTTCTCTAACCCAAAATAAGGAAACCATGTTATGACTTAGCATGAAAAGTCAGCCAATGCTGGAAAGGAGAAAATTAGTTGATAGATGTATGAGCCACAGCATGATTTGGGCACAGAGTTGTCTTCCTGTCAATCCCATTACATCTAAACTGAAGAAACTTGGTTCAGTTAGTTTAAGCAGGATAAAAAATAACAGAATGTGATCATGCTTTGTTTGAACTAATTGGAGCAGGGCTGTCAAACTCCTGGATGCATCATGCGCTGGCCATGCCCATGCTTGGTTTGACAAAGGGAAAAAAATGTCCTGATTCATCACATGATGCTGCCAAGATGACCAGAGTTTGACACCCCTGCATTGGAGTTTAAAACAAGTTCCTATGTCTATGAGTTAGATGCACAAGGGAACTATGGTTAATTTCAAATTGAAAGCAGTCTTTCAAATAGCAGCAAAAGTGTTGCTAAATCTTTGTTTCCTGCTTTGATGTCATTGAGCAAACAATATTTTGTTGCAAGGAATGGAGACTACTTTGGAAGAGAGCTTTTTTCCTGAATTTTTTCCATATAGTTTTCTGGCAACAACAAAAAAAATTGCTTACTTTGGGTTTTCTTTTAAATCCAAGTCCAGCCTAAATTTATATTTCATGGTCTTCCATCCATCCACTAACTACCACTTTTTGTTGTGCTTCAGCCTTGATGAACAGATGGAAGAAAGATACAAACACTGTGATTTATTGGCTGATGAGGCTTGCAAGATCTCTTTTGTGGTCCTTAGAGCCCTACCCTAATAGATGGAGCCCAACATAACCCTTTTTAGATTGTGGAGATGTTTTGGGGTTTTAAGAAACAACAGTGGTATATATAAAGGGGCATTTCATCATACCTACTAGACATGTAAAAAAGCTAAAACAATTTGAATATAAATACATATATTAATTCTGACCAATTGTTCATGATTAATTTTCCCATGTTCTTCCTTTGTTGTATTTTTGTTTTGTCTGTGACCGCAAATAAAGTATTATTATTATTGTAAAAACATATATTAATTCAAAAAATTTTAAGGTTAAAGTGCAATTGAAAGCAGGAAACCTTTTTGGGTTTTTTTTGAGACTAATGGATAAACAACTGGGAAAAAATGTCATGGGACTTTGTTTTTATAAAAAGTTGTGTTCAAAACTGGAAAAGTTTGATAATGCCCCCAACAGAGTGGTGATGGAACTTAAAGAGATGTTTAAATTAACTTCTTTGGTTAGAAGAATATCTGCATTTACGACTGACTAGAAAATGTAATGTAAATATATGATTATGATATATATGATTTGTGGTTTTGATGATTAGAAAAATAACTCTCCTATGGCCCTTAAGACAAGGCCATTATTGCAATGTTTGCTCAAGTTTTAGTAAGCTACTGTAATAATCAACTCTGAATTTTCTATCTGGATGATTCTCATATTACTGAGGAAGTGGTTGAGTTTCTAAATGTTATCATTAGCACAAGTGGCAGCTTCTTATCAATGGTTTTAATTATATTTGCTTAGCTTGTACAGCCAGTTAACTAATAAGCACTGATTGATTGACTGAATGAGAAGAAGAAGAAAAGAAGAAAAAAAAACATATTTCCAATCAGGGGGAAAATGTGAATATGTGACTTGGAGAACCAGTAAGCTCTCTCAGAACTTCCTTAGTTTTTACAAATGAAAAGTGCAACTCAGCCCATCTTAAGAACATATGGATGGGCAGAAGTCCTATGCTTCAAAATTTTACCATGCCATTGAAGGTGGGCTTCAGTGCTGTGCAGAAATGGAGACTGAGCAATCAAAACCTAGCCTAATAAGCTGTTACCAACATATTGTCTTTCTTAGCAATGTCAGAGGAGGAGAGCACAGCTGGCTTATTCTATCATCCCATGCTCAAAGGAATTGAATTAATCAGTCCAGATGCCCCACCCAGCCTTCCAGAAATATTCTTTTTACAAAACATAAGCTTGTCTGAGAACTTCAGAGTGCCTGAAAATCAGTATTTAGTTAAAGCTGGGCCTTAAAGTTTATTACGGAAGCTTGTAGGGCTAATGGCAGTGATAAGCATGGATTTGCTACCAAACATGTCTGGCACTATGTAGCTTGGGAACACTTCATTCAATATAATGCATCTGTTTAGCTCACTTGTTTTTATCTTGAAATGCATCGCAATTAACAGGGTAGATGTGCATTTTATCTGAATGCTTTTCCATACCGGTAGCATCAGCATCATCTGCATTTTATACAACCATCCTGGGTCTGTGACATTTTTGAATTGCATCTGTTGGCTGGCTGGCAGGCTAGTTGGGTTCCCTCCCAGCAGCTAAAAGGACATAAAAGCCTTTTTTATACTCTTTCTGTGATTAAGATAAAGTCTCCTTCCTTCTGCCAATTCTGAGCCTCCATCAAGAATCCATTCTTAAAAAATTGCACCTGTCAATTGTGCTCTGACACAACCCCCTTCCTTTTTCTTACATTAGTCTATTCTTATTTACACTGAGTTGAAAGTGTTCTTTATATCAGATCGTTTTCCTATCTTTTGTTGTTGTTATTTTTTGTTCCTTGTTCCAGCTCCATAATTGAGCATGGTACATTTCAGAATGCACACAACTTTCTCTTATTTCAAATCTCTTAGATAAGGAAAATAGAAAGAAGTGCTGTTTAGAGATTCTGTTGATTCACTGGTTCACTAAATTGCTGTTGATTTATTTTCTGGATTCTTCCTGACCATATAAGATATTGTTATATCCAGGGGTGGGTTTCAAAAATGTTAGCAACTGGTTCTCTGCCCTATTGCTGGGTGGGCATGACCATGGTTGGGGGTGGCCTAATTGGCCTTCCTGAACTTCGAGGAGGCCCATTTTTTGCACTCCCTGGACTCTTTTCTTGAGCCTCTGGGAGGGCAAAAACCAGTGGTGGGATTCAAAAATGTTTTCCTATCAGTTCCATGGGTGTGGTGGGCATGGCAGGGGAAGGATGCTGTAAAATCTCCATTCCTACTCCACTCCAGGGGAAGGTTACTGCAAACTCCCCTTCCCTCCCCATCCCCCAAACCTGCTTTCCAGCTCCATTTTCCTGTGCAGGGCAACAGAAAAAGACCCAGCCGATCAGCTGGGATTCGGGAGGCAGAGAATAGATGGCAGCAGGACCAGTCAGAGGTGGTATTTGCCGGTTCTCCGAACTACTCAAAATTTCTACCACTGGTTCTCCAGAACTGGTCAGAACCTACTGAATACCACCTCTGGACAAAACTCACTTAACAACTGTCTTGAAATTTTGGGCTCAATTGTGGTGGTATCTCAAGGACCACCTTAATCATACATATTCATTGGTAATGAATCTCAAGTCACTAATGTACGCACATTTGTGGATAATACTATAAACAAGTGAGCTCCAGATTACTTCAGGGTGTCTGTTTTCCAGCAGACAGTCAAAGGCAATAAAGCAATAAAATATTAAAACAGGAAGGGAAACATTTCCCATGAATCAAGAAGAAGGTTTAGGAAAGCCAGCAATAAAAAGAAAAATATTACCCATTGCAATTCTATGGCATGAGATAACAGAATTTGACATTGTATATCAACTTGCTTTAATCAATTCCATTCATATAAGAACTCATATCCTTGTACAACAATAGGATCACTTTCTGTATCCTACATGGTCATCCACATCAGGAAATTAAGCAAGTGGTATCAGAATTGTCATGGTGTCTTATCTCTCAGAGCATCATGGCCTCATGTGTCTATGGATTTGTGATCTTCTACATGTGATGGGCTTCTTCCACATCACAGGTGTCAAACTTGTGGCATCACATTGCCATCCCATGATATTTTGTGATGTTTTTCCCATTTGCAGAGTTGGAGTGAGTGTAGCCTGTACATCACACATCCAGCCTGTGGGCTGCCAGTCCCCCTCCCCCTTTCCATATCCACCACTGCCAACATATAAATTGATTAAAAATGCAATAGCATCTGAAGAATCATAATTTTTTACCATCACTACCTTTCAAGGATTAAAATTTCACTATACCATTTAAGGTTTACTAGTGTAATATTTGGCCAAATTAAAATCTAATTTCTTCAGAATGTTTTTATGCTAATTTGCTTTGTGTTCAATGATGCAAGATAGTTATTTATTTATTTTAGCAACTTTAATTTCTTCTGTAATTCCATTGAAATTTCTTTCTTTTCTTTCTTTTTTTGCAAATTTTGTTTGTTTTCAGGGACTTTTGCTCTATTAGCAAAGAAATGATTGAAACAACATACATGATTGATCTAGGGGAACCTGAAAATCTTTTTACATTCTCTGATATATCTACCATAGTCCAGTATTTCCAACCTCAACAAAGAGCTTAATATGCGCAGAGTTTAACTCCAAGAATTCCCTATAGAATCATATAACAATTGACTTGAGAGATATTGATATTTTAATCCAACTGTTGGAAGAATTATCCTCTGGGTTCAGTTCCAAGTAGGGAAAAAAGACACTGGAAACATGGAGGCTGTTTGGAAAAATGGTTTAATGGTGGACAGGACCACATGGCTTGGAGCTCCAAAATGAAAAGAATGATCACATGCTTCAAGGTAAGGGAAAAGAGAAGGAAGGGCCAAGATGCTTAGACACCCTTATATACCTTCTGTTGGGCCCCACCTTAGTGTTTCCTGTTCCTGTGCAAGAAATTTATGCCATTGGTTGTCAGACTCCCAGGGATGAGGGTCTTAGCTAACTTTGTAGGCTTTATCTGGACCACATGGCTTCACCTGAGTGTTTGCTGATACAATCTTCCCAGGCCAGGTGGTGAGATGAGTAGAGGCCTTTATTATGTAGAATACTCTGGCCTAGGCCTTAATGGTCCATTAGCAAAGGTGAGGGGGAATGAATTTCTGCCTCTTTGAGTTTCTACTTTACTCTTTTTAGGGGAAATATTCTGCCTTTTTAATATTTCCCAGGATATTTCATTTTTCTAGGAGAGGGGTGGGTTTTAACTTCCAACACAACCCACTGCTTGAGCAGGAGACCTTACAAATGGTTGTCCAATCTCTTCTTGAAAACCTCCAGTGATGCAATAGTCACAACTTCTGGAGGCAAGCTGTTCCACTGATTAATTGTTCTCACTGTCAGGAAATTTCTTCTTAACTCGAGATTAGATATCTTTTTAATAATTTTCCATGCATTACTTCTTGTCCCACACTCAGGTACTTTGGACAATAGGTCAACCCCTCTCTTCTCTGTAATGTCCCCTGAAGTATTGGAAGACTGTCATCATGCCATCTCTAATACTTCCATCCTACAGTGCTCATTAGACTAAATATACCTAGTTCTTGCAACCTTTCATTGTATGATTTACCCCCAATGTTTTTCTCTGCACTCTTTCTCGAGCCCAATATCTTTTTACTATCATGATGACCAGAACTGGGATTCAAAATTCCAAGTATACCTTCCAGTTTGAAAATTGAAACCACATCAGCTGTTTTCTAGGCCTATGATAGTTCCCCTATGCTACAAGAGCTTTGAAAGATTTTGCTCAGTGGTTCCCAGAGGTTGTCTGGACCAATCATTTCCTTTTTTTTTGTTCCTTATATATTGGAAGAAGCTTTTTTGTTATTTTTGGCATTTGTTGCAAGTTTTAGTTTAATCCCTACCTTAGCCTTTTGGACTCCCACCCTCCAAATCTGGGATTTGCTGGCATTCTAGTTATGTGACCCTTTTTTCATTTTTTTATACTCATCCTTGTCTTTCAGTTCTTTGTGCAATCATGCTGGTTTCATCTGAAGTCTCTTATTTTTCTTTCTTAGTGGTACTGTGTTTCTCTTTGAGAGCTGTATGCAGTGAAACTTCATTTTAATGTATGCCAATTATTGTACATTCAAAGTGACAATAAAATTATTCTAAGTCTAAATTCTAAGTCTTCGAAGTTAGATTGGGCTTTTATAATCAAATTCTTCCTAGTTTCCCAAGTTGAGTTGTTTTCCCCTTTAAGATTTCCATCCATGGAATCCTTCCTAAGCTCTCTCTAAGCTTGTTGAAGTCAGCTTTCTTAAAGGCCCTGTCACACTGGCCGACGGATGCAAAACGTTTGTAAAAAGGACACAGCGGAGATTGAGAAAATGGTTCCATCCGTTGTTAATCTGCCTCTCAAAAAGGGGCAAAAATTTGCATAACAGAAGCGGACACACATTGAAAGGAACGGAATGGGGGAGGACGTAGGGCAATGGAAAGCGGATGCCTCCACGAAGCCTAGCGGATTGGAAGCGGATGAAAGAGCGGATTGGCACAAGCTCCGCAAGGCTCGGGGGAGCCAAGCAAGCAAAGCGGATGCGGAACTGAAGGGCGAGACGAGAAAATGCAGAGCGGAATGCCGAGCGGGGATGCGCTTGACGGCCAGATGAAGCAGATGCCACAGTGGATGCAAGAGCGGATGAAGCGGATTGCAGACCTGCTTCCAGACACAGCTCTCCAGCCAGCCCACAGCAGCAATCCCAACAACCATGGGGAAGAAAAGCGGAAGCCTCTGACGCGCCCATCTGCTGCCAGCCATGCAAGAGGGACCAGGGCCACCCTCCACCTCCTGGCCCGTCACTCTGCTTCTGCTTGGGGCTTCTGCTGCCGGGTCGATCTTCTGGTGGCTGGGGCTTCCTGCTGATGCGCTTTTGAGGGGGTGCTTCTGCTGATGCTGCTTCTGGTGGTGGTGCTTCTGCTGGTTGCTTACCTCTGCTGATGCTGTGCTCTTCTGCCTGATGGTGGTGCTTCTGCTTGATGTTGCTTCTGGTGGGTGGTGGCTTCTGCTGGTGCTTACTCTGCTGGGCGCTGCATGTGGTCTGCTGGTCCTGCTGTGTGCTGGAGCTAGTTCCTTGTGGTGCTCTCCTGGTGCCTTCCTCGGTGCTTAGGTGGTTGCGTGCTGGTTGCTGCTGGTCCTGCTGGTCCCTGTTGGTGTCCTAGCTGGTCCTGCTTTTGCTGGCTAACAGGTTGTTCGCTGGTGGTTGGTGTGGTGGCTGGTGGTGTGGAAGGGAGCAAGACCCCTACACACTATCGAAGTCCTCCTGCTGATGATGGCGGGGAGGGGGCCCATATGGCCGCTGCCAAAGGGAGGCAAGAGGAAGGTCGCCGTAATGTGGAGAGGAATGTTCCAGCAATACATAAGAGAGAGAGAGGAACATGAAGGAGGAGGCTGCTGGGAGTGGCTGAGGAGAACGAGCATCTATGGCGGAAAGGGACACAGGCTCTATCGAGACACCAAAAAGGAGCAAGGCTGCTTGAGAAGAGAAGGCGGAGAGGCTGGGCTACACTTTGGAGGTGCTCCTTCGGCTGGTGGAAGCACATGCACACCTGGTACGGGAAGCTGCACCTCAAGAAATCTGGCCAGGCCGCGGTCAAGCTGACGGACAGAGAGACTACATGATGGGCCAAGTGCAAAGCTTCTCGGAGGGTGACGCATCTGCCACTGAGGAGCAGCCCCTCTCACAACCCTCTCTCTCAGCAGGCCTGCTGAGAGCCACCTCTTCTGGCAAAGAGTCTAGCTCCTGTTCTCCAGGCAGGTATCTGTGGAGCGTGCTACGAATGGGATAACCAAACCACCCCCCAACAGCTGCTCTACCCATGGTGGAGCGCGTGGAGGACCCCCTGACGCAGTGGGAGAAAGGAGATGGCACTTCCAACCCACAGCCCAACCTGCATCATCACAGAACCGCCCAGCTCCACCTACAGAAAAGCGAGAGTGGCAAACCTGGAGGGCAGAGCTACAGGTTTGAGTCCCGGCTTGGAGATAAGAGACACCTATCAGGAGCAAATAGATCTCCTCTCTGTAGCCTGGTACGAACCATTAATGTTCGATCCTCTCCGCACACCACGCAAGCCCTTCCTCTACCTAATGTCAACCAGAACTTCAATGAACATGGTGGAACCCCAGTACCGAGGTGGTGAAGGACAGGATCACCGATCTTCTTCACAACCCTCCAGAACCCGATGAACCTTCTCCCAAACCTGAGTCCAGCCTGCTCCTCCAACCCCAGGTGATGTCACTACCCTTCGCAAGGCTTTCCACACAGTGCCCTACCCAAACCCAAGGCTTACAACCAGTAAAGCTCACCAGCAGCACAGGCACCATTCCAGTCAGGCACAGGTACATCGGACGACCGAGCGAAGCGGTGCCACTGTCCAACCGATGGCGAGCCGATGCCCACAGAACCCATCACGCACCAATTACCACCGAGACTGCAATGT
>BHFT01048060.1:0-17244 GCA_004320025.1 Laticauda laticaudata | reverse complement strand
TCACCCTTCCTTCTTCACTTCACCAGTTTATTGCGTATGGAACATTGGTAGGCTTCCAAAGTTCCCTATTCCTGAACTGGCCGAAGAAGGCCGTTCTAGCATTGGCCATTAGAGAAGCGGGCATTGGTGCTCTCGTTCCATCTTACCATTGCTTACTTAAGTTCTGAATAAAGAGTTTTGTTGTTGGAACCTGGTCTCGCCGTGCAACTTTCTTTTCCGCGACAGAAAAACACTGGGTGGACAGAAGGTAGAGACATCCGTTAGTAAACGAAGAATAGAAAGCACGCGCGCGATCTTGAACTGAGTGAGAGAATGGCCTATATCATTGGACCCAGGTAGAGGGTAACTCTGTGCCGCCCGCACCATTCAATCACTGATGAGGAGTGATTGCAGGAGTCGTATTACTCGATCCCTTATCGAATGTTGCTCGAAGCGGAGTATAGTTTTTATTGAGAGCTCAAACGAACTGCAAAGAAATATACTGACCATAAGGAAGCGAAGAGCGGCTGTTCTTTCCTTACAACACTGCCGGCCAGCCGTCTTTAAAATGTTTGCGAAAGGTCGCTAGGCTAAATGCAGAGAGTCTCAACAGATGCCTTTGGCCCGAGGACTGAACAGAATGCTACCGAGCACACTACGCACCTGTGGTCCCAACTTGATAAATATAGACACGAGTTCTACCAAGAGAGAGCCACCCTAGAAGGAAGATAGAAAACCTTCGGAGATTTTGTAGCAGCCCTGAGACACATCGGAGGAGGCCTCGAATTCCAGCAACATGGATGAGGCCATGTAGGGACCATCATGGTCCTCGGGTTGAACAATTTTGGGACACTTACACGTCAAGAGTAATGCTGCTGATATTAGGACTAAACATAACCGTGCGCCCGAGGCATATTGAAAGAAGCCACCGCCGGGGCCGAGAGGGCAGACAACACGAAGCTCATCAGGGCACCACCAATGCGGACCAAATGAATGTGATTCCAAGAATTCTGCCAAACCAAGGCCAGAGAGAAGAAGGCAGAGGGAAGCAAGAAACAGCCCACAGCTGACGGCGCGGCCCTACTACGAATTAGGATCTCGAATCCCAGCAGTAGACACCGATTGTCGAAAATGAAGATATCCAATAGCTTCAATCAGACAAGAAATGGTGTAAAAGAGAAGAAACATTCCAGGAGTTTCAGCTGTTGCGGGAATGTGGGCAGGCAACCACCACGCGAGCTTGAATGCAGGGCGGTTCCTAGACACTAATTCTGTAGTGGCTTGTATACAAATCGGGGGTCACATTGAAAGGTGTCTGCTGCTAACAAAGATATGGCTCTTAGTTCCTAAAAGACGCAGACGTAGCACCCCCACCACCCCCGACATTGTGAAGATTTAGACAAGCCGGACAGCAGATTGGAACCCGACAGCACCAAAAAGAACCAGGGGACAGAGAGAAACGCACTACGATGGAATAACTCTCATCGGAACATGCCAGGGCAGAAACGGGAAGAAGGTTTGGCTTAGAGGTGAGCATCAGAGAAAGGAAGGCGCCCTGCGATTGATGGACTAGGTCGACCTTGGGTCTTTCTATCTTATGGTATTCCTGGCAATACCATCTGGGCACATGATACCGGACATTAAATGAAAGAACTACAAAAACAAGAGACTGATTTTTAAAAGACTAGCCAGGAAATCACAATTCCCATAAGTGGGTAGTGGGGCCTTTTGACTACTTCCTCGTCGTAATTTAAGAAACCATTGCTGAAATCTGCCTCTTAACCATCGTTCTTCTTTACCATGAATCACCCTTAGTCTCTAGCGCGACTCGAATGGTTCGACACCCCTGGGAATTGGGCCATGTAACCAGGATAAACCGGCATTGCTGAGCAACTGGGAAGAGAGCCTGCTAAGAATTCTAAGGAGGATGTTTTCGACAAGGATCCTAGGCAAGTAACAAAGGGTACCCCAAAAAAAATTTCGTTTGGGTGAGCTACGCACCCGCAAAATTTCCCAATCCATTTACAAGCGGCTGAAGACTTGACGTGGCCCCTTGAGCACTGAAAAAAATTGCCCTCTCCTCGGCACAATTGAAACAAGCGACCTCTCAACATAGCTCGAGAGAGCCTAGACCGGAGGCGACACACCTTCGTGACTCCTCGTGTGAAACCGCCTATGCTCCTTGTGTGATGTGGGTGGAGTTAATTCAAAGAAAGAGTCGTGGCGTCTATAAGAACCCTGTAAACCTATCGCCGTTCCAGACAAGAGGCACATAACCCGGTGCTTCCGTATCCCTGTGTGTGCTCCCCTAAGAAACTGCTAAGTTGCTTTTACCCTTCGAGGTTGTGAATCCCAGTCGGTCACCAGGCACTCCCACACTCAGGTCAGGTTGCTGCTTGTTGCAGTATGCAGTTGTGCCCAACGGATAACTCACACCCACCCAGGTAGCTGAAATCCTCCCCCTCCTCCTCCTCCTCCGGATCAGTTCGGTGTGCATTGCTCATCTAAAACACAGGATCGTTTGGAAGAGAGGCTGCACTTGAAAGATGTGAAGATGGGCCACCCTGTTTTGGTGGAGAGAGAGGCGTTGATTGGACTTACTTTCTAAGATGGAAGCCTTCCATTTTGTGCTTATTTCAAAGGCCAGGCGAGAGGCCGGGCGAAAGGAGGCACCCAGCAAGCAGAGGCTGGGCAAGGCGAGGAGTGGCTGGGAGGCGAGAGGCAAGGAGAGGCCGAACAAGATGAGGTGCCTCTTGACGTGAGTGATGTCAAGTTGGCCATGACCAGGGGTGGGTTGCTGGTGGTTTGCAGGGGTTCAGGAGAGCCCCAGCTCAGATTCTGTGTAATTCAAAGAACCCCCAAATCCCATTCCTGGCTGGCCTTGTCCACTCTGTCCCATCCCTCCCGGGAGTCCCCATGTGGCCTGTCTTGAAGGCAGGTAAGTGCAGGGTATGCATGGAGGCTCAGGGAGGGTGTAAAAGGGGCCTCTCAGAAGTTCAGGAGGCTGGAAATGGGCCCGTTTCCAGTTTCCAGAAAACCTCCGGAGCCCGGGGAGGGCAAAAATGCCACCCGCTCGCCGTGGTGCAGTAGGCTGACTAGGCCACACCCACCATGGCCACGCCCACCCAGCAACCAGGCAGAGAACCATTTGCTAAAATTTTTGAAGTTCACCCTCTGTCCATGACCACCCAGCCACACCTACCCAGCCGATCACTAGGGCAGAGAACTGGTTGTTAAATTATTTGAATCCCACCACTGCATTGTGCCCAGATCTTCCTGTTTTATTTTAGTTTGAAAAGAAGTTATACATAAAATAGTTATTGTGCCCAGGGAAGAATAATTCTTTTTAAAAAGATCTGGGAAGAAACTCAAGTGTCATAATGAGGCTCAATTGATGTCTCCTTACACTCCTTGATTGCCTTTGGAAGTGGAAGGTGCTTCATCGATGAAGGCTTTCAAAAAGAGACTGGATGACCATCTGTCTGAAATGATATAGGGCAGCGTCCCCCAACTTTTTGGGCACCAGCAGTGGTGGGGTTTCAATTTTTTTACTACCAGTTCTGTGGGCTTGGCTTGATGGGCGTGGCAGGGGAAGGATATTGTAAAATCTCCAGTCAGAGGTGGTATTTGCCAATTCTCTGAACTATTCAAAATTTCCGTAACGGTTCTCCAGAACTGGTCAGAACCTGCTGAATACACCTCTGGGCACCAAGGACACTTCTGTGGAGAAAGGTTTTTTCACAGACTGGAGGGAGTGTATGCTGCCTGCATTCTACAGATGGGGCTTCACTTGTTACCATGGTCCAGTTGTTGGCATGCTGCAGACCAGTGCCGGTCCATGGACTGGGGGTTGGGAACCCCTGATATAGAGACTTCTGCTCAAGCAGGGGGTTGGACTAAATGACCCCCGGGGTCCCTTCCATTATTCTATGTTCTGTGTTCTCCCCAAACAGGCCAATTTGTTTACCATGTACACAAGGAACAACTCGAGCTCTGAGGAAATCCCTTGCAACAACCACGTGCCAGGACCATGGTATGAGGATTGTTTGTGTTTTAAAAGTAACCAACATGGGACAGAAGGACACTAGGCACCGAATCTCCCAAAGTAACATTTCTCAGACTTGGCAAGTTTTGTGGACTTCAACTCCCAGAATTCCTTTATGGCTCTCCTTTGAACCTGTTCTCTGAATTTCTTAGCATCCCTCTTGCAACATTTATTTATTTATTTGCTTGTCAAACATGTACAAAAAAACAAGTATAGGTATGAACATAAACATGAACAAAGGAAATAAGTACAGATAAATGGGGACATGTTGCATTGTATCCTAGATTGATTCGATCTCGTACATGAATGAATTGCACTTGAGGCAGACTTGCTTGAAACATTGGCCATCGCTGGTCTATGGGATTGCTGATTCTTCCAGCATCTTCACTATTCCTTTATTCTTCTCACTCGATGTTTTTCACTAAGCTCTTTTTGTATTGTTTGGTTTAACAGAGAATGAGCTGCTACCTGTGGGAAATATTCGTTCTTTTTTTGTAAGTGACTGTAAGTATGAAGACAGCAATGGGCTAGTTCGCAAACATGTTCAAGTCAAGAATAGTGAAAAGGTAAGATTTTTGAGCAAGAAAGCCTAACAAGATTAGGTGGAGTGAGGCTTTCTTAAGTCAAATCTAAATCTGAGACTCCAATATATTAGATCTTTTCCTTCCTTTCTTCCTTCCTTCCTTTCCTTCCTTCTTCCCTCCTTTTCCTTTCTTCCTTTCCCCTTCTTTTCTTTCTTTCTTTCTTTCTTTCTTTCTTTCTTTCTTTCTTTCTTTCTTTCTTTCTTTCTTTCCCTTCCTTCCTTCCTTTTCTTTGGAGTCAGCCAATGCCTCAATTGAATACATTAAATTAATAATAAATGTAGAGAATTTATATGACTTTGTTTTGCATACATGACCCTGGCAGCTAATAGCAAGGGCATATTTACACACATACACACACACACACTCCTGAATAACATCTCAAATAAATGTCTTCCAATGTGTTTCTGGAGTGAAATAATTATCAAGTTAAGATAACATCTATTTCCAGGGTCTACCCTGGATTATTATATCAGTTTCAATGGTGACTGAATCTTGTATATAGATAAAAGAGTTCTGAAGAAAGAAAAAATCCTGACCTTGATTTTAGAGCAGGGGTCACCAACCTTTTGGACTTCAGGGACCACCAAACTCATAATTTTAAATCCCGCGGACCACTAATATGAATTTTGACTGACAGTGGCTTGCTGATGTTTTCCCAGGGTCTCTGTAGAAAGCAGCAGAGACCCTGGGAAAAAAATGTCTGCAGGAAAATTCCCCACCCTGTTTTCCTACCAATCGATCGATCTTTATTTGGAATCACAGGATACTATCTCCAGCTCCATTCTCAGGAGGAGAGAGAGAGAGAGAGAGAGACTTTTGGCTTCATGCAAGGAAAGCAGCAGAAGCAGCAGAAGTCTTNGAAAGCAGCAGAAGCAGCAGAAGTCTTTCTTTCTCTCCCCCAAACTCTGCCAGAAATGAGTCTTTGCTGGCACAGCCTCTTGGAGCAGGTTGCCTTGCAGGGTCCCAAAGACTCGTTTCTGGTGGGGTTTGGGGGAGAGAAAGAAAGACTTTTGTTTCTTTCCTTGTGTGCAGCCAAAAGCAGAAAAAGAAAGAAGTGGAAAGAAGTGGGGCAAGTTCACCCCCTCCACCCTTTCTCCCCTCCCCTCACTACCTCATGTTGTTCTCAATGCAAGTGGTGCAAGCCTTGGGTTCCCACGGGCCATGTGGGCGGTGCAGCCTTGTGTTACTGTTCAACCTGGGTTAATTGCTTTGGGGGTGACATTTCTCTGTGGACCACCAAAATTTTGTTGCGGACCATCAATGGCCCCCAGCTCACTGGTTGGCAACCACTGTTTTAGAGGATGTCTATATTTTTATGGGCAAACTCTCTTATAAGGAAAAAAACATATTCCCTTCAAGGGGAACCTGGAGCCCTTGGGGTCAAATAATGATGGGGTCAAATAAACCAGGGGTCAAATAATGACGAAGATTTTATCTTGTCTGAGGATAACTATTTCCTGGGAAGGGAATCAAAAAAGTCAAATGACAATCACATTGCTGTGATTAGAGCTGACCCTTTTTTTACATCTTTTCTTGAGACTCCTTTTGTTGGATTATACCACATTGCTAAATCGTAAGGATTCCCCACCACCACCACTATTCCTAATGGACACACTAATTTGATTTGTCCAAGAAAAAATTCTATTCTATTGTATTCTAAAAAAAATTCTAAAAAAAAAGTACAAACCTATTTCTAACTAAAATGGTAAATCTGTCCCAAATGGGCTGAATTATAGAACATCCTTTTATAATTTCTCCAAATTCTACAGAGCTGAAAATTAGGCTTTGATGGATCAGGATTTTAATGTAGCTGTCACTCAGGCATATTACCCTGTTTCCCTGAAAATATGACCTACCTTGAAAATAAGTCCAAGTTTGATTTTTACATGTGTGCCCAATATAATTCCTACCCCCAAAATAAGCCCTAATTAAGATCCCGCCCACTCCAGAGTAGACAGATAAAAATTAAGCTAGGGTGGGGAAGAGGGGGTGAAGTTGCCCTACTATTTACCTTTGGACAGTTGTAGCCAGGCCTTGCACACCCTGACACCAGCCTTGCCAGCCCATTTCTTCCTGAAGGCCTCTGGAGCTGATAACAAAGCTCCAGATCGATCTGAAGCTCTGTTATCCACTGCAAAGGCCTTCAGGAAAGCCTTGCCAGCTGCAGAAGAATAAGTTCCTGAAGGCCTCTGATAGCAAAAAGGAGGCTGGGGGTGAAGTGCGCAAGTGAGGATAGTCATGGATGACATCCTCGAAAATAAGACCTGATGCCTTTTTTGGTGGCAAAAAATTGTAAGACAGGGTCTTATTTTGGGGAAAACACGGTAACTGTTATTTGGATAAGCTGAATAGAGAATATGGGGCAGCTTGCAACATCTGTTGAAAACAGGAAAGTGGAGACAGTGGAAAGATGGCTGCACTGATGTCATGAGTGGAGACTTACCCTAAACTGGGACTTATTAAAGACTGCATTCAAACAATCCCCACTTCAATGAACTATGGCTAAATGTAATGACGATGTAATGTCTCTTAATGACCATCTTTAGTGATATGTCCAATTTTCTCTATTTCCATTTTCTATTTCCAGAAAATGGCCTGTGAACAAGATGCTCAGAATGCCAAATTCTATAAAAATGTTACCAATATTAAAGACGTAGTGACTGATAACTTTCTATGCACGGGGGGGCAGGACCCTGTGCTGGACCCCAATACATGCAAAGGTGAGCTGAATAATGGTACTCTCTGTTGTTTCCTGGTTTCCTAACCCTTTAAGGCCTCTCTAAACTAAGTTACCTCCAAAGCTTCATGGCAGCCGATCTTCCAGGTCACAGTAGATCAGCATTTGCAGGATGAAAGGGAATGATGTATTAACGATATTTAAGAATATAAAGGCAAGGAGATCACATGTTTGCAAGGATCGAAGAAAATGTCCTTCTGTTCCTTTTGGCTCTGGACCCTAGTTATAATGGAGAGACACCTGGGAACAGAAAATTGGACTTTTCAACAGTAACATTCACAGAAACACAACAACAGGTATTAATATATTTCATTCTGAACATACCGTATGACAGAACTAGCTCTGTACCTGTGCTTGGCTATGAAACTATGTGATAGGGCCAGGAATGGGATTCTACCAGTTTGCACCTATTCGCTAGAACCGGTTGTTAACATTCTAAGCAGTTCGGAGTAACGTCACACCAACCGCAGAGTAGTAAGAACACAGAACCACTCTACTGGCACTAATATCCCCTGTAAGGACACGCGCAGCGAAGGACAAAACACTCTACTGGTTAGGCTGTCAGCTTAACAGAAACTGCTCCTCTGCCTTTACACCCTTATTACATTTCTTGGACAGGACTAGGCACTCCTCCTCTTCAGGCGTCTCTGCAGGTTTTTTTTTCCCTCCCTTTGCTGGGTACTTTGCTTGTGATGGAGTGACCATTCAAAGTTACAATCGGCACTGAAAAAAAGTTGACTTATGGACCATTTTTCACAACTTAATGATCTGTTCTGCAGATCCCCACAGTCATGAGAGGGCCAGATGCGAGGAGATGTTGTGCCTCGGAACTTGTGAGCTGATGTAATTGAGTTAGCCATCGCCCGCCAATAACATGATTCACCAAGCCACCGTTCCACGCCCAGTCACCATGACCACCAAGCCACGGCCTCCACAACTAAGCCACCGGCCATTGAAACCAGTTGTAAAAATGGCTTGAATACCCACCCCTGATAGGATTTAGTTTTGGGGAGAAAAATAAGGGGGGAAATTTTGCCTCTGCCTAGCAGCATCCATTGGTCATTCATCTCGGCCAGCGGTCCTGTCAGTGGTGTGAGAGAGTGAGGGCTGTTTGGAATATGAAGGCAGTATTTACTATGTTGAGCAAGAAGGAACAGCAAGGAGCCTGGATGTGGCTCTAGATGAAAACTGTTCTGCTACTAAAGCTGGTTGCTGCTGTGAAAATAAAAACTGAAAGCTGAAAACTCCTCTGCTTGTATTTTCCATTGAAGAGACTTTCTTTTCAGTGGTGGGGAAGAGAGGTCAGAATCTCTTAAGCATCATGAGCATGTTTAATTAATAATATTGTGAAATACTAATGCATTCTTGGTGGTTCATTTTTTGAAAAAATCCTTTCTTAGTGAGCACCTAGGAAGGCAAGAGGGAACATACGCTGCCAAATTTCAATTTAGGCTTGTTGTTGGTTCTTGCGAGATTTTTGTGTACATGATGCGTGAGTGGCTATTTCACTTTTATATAGAGGAGCATAAGACAGAATTAAAAAGCGGGCTTTTGGAGATCTCCTCATAGTCCAGCTCCCTGCTCAGGCAAGGAAATACTATATTTTCAGGGTCTTTCGAATGTAAATGCAACGGCATTAAGATATAAACAACACTCCCCTAGACTTTGGAAAACAGGGCGGCATGATGCCTCAGTGGTTAAAATCTTCTTCTAGACTTCAAACTCAGGGCCTGGCGAGTCAGTTTTTTTAACATACTGGTTCTGTGGGCATGGCTTAATCTTGCGTGGTGTGGCTTGGTGGCTCATGTGACTGGGCGGGGCATGGCCAACTGCGACATACTCACGTCAAGGATGGCTTCTCCTCACTTGCTCTCTCATGACAGTTGGGGATGCGTTGCAACGGTCATAAATGTTGAAAATGAGTCAAAAGTCACTTTTTCAGTTGCCATTGTAACTTTGAATGTGTCACTAAATGAAACTGTTGTGAAGTCAAGGATCTACCTCTACCAAAAATACAAAAAGCTTCTTTGCTTGCAAACAAAGCTCGCCTTAAAAACCTGCAAGCCAGAGTTACAAATCAAGCAGGGTGCCAGAGCACCTTTAGGAAATGGAAGAAATTAGTTAAACATGGCATATAGATAACTATCAACCAGTCACTTCTTGCTCATAAGCGAAACCCTTTTAACAGAAGGGTTCAATTTAAAGCTCGTCCAGAAAAAGCAATCCTTAGACCATTTTGCGCCAACTTAAAGGAGTGATCTCACTCACCTTGCAAAAAAACTATTCCTAAGGAAATCATCCAGATTTGAAGCATGCCCCCAGAAACCAGGCAGTAAAAAAAAATTCAGTGGCCAAACCTTGCATTCCTCGCCTCTTGAAAACTATACCCCAAAAGGGACAGTGCCAGATAGCTACTACAGGAAGGAAGAGCCCCCTCTCCCAGATTAGAAAAAAGAAAACCATGAGGCAGGAAAAAAATTCAAAACACAATACAAATAATTAATATCACCAACAGTAGCTGTCTTGCTTGTCGAAGCTGAAATAGGGAAAATCTATCCCATTCAATAAACACAGATATAACATTCACCAAAGCATAGAATTAGCATGCACAAAATCCAGGTTTTAGACTAAAACTCAGAGAAGGGTATGCAAAACTCATGTTTGAATATCAATCTTTTTCTAGCTAGCCAGCAAGCCTTGGCTGGAATGTCACTCATCTGTGGTTTCCCTGTCACTAAAAGCTTTCGCTTCCATTATTCAAATTATTTTCTTCAAAGTGGCTTGCTAAAACAACCCTTCCCCTTTAAGAAAGCCAAACCCCAATAGCTCCGGAGACAGGAAGTCTAGGCTTTCTGCCAAGAATGTAATAAAGGTGGAAAAAAACAAAAGGAGATTGCTTCTAACTACCGCTTAGGGTTCTATAGAACCGGACAGAATCCCACCCCTGCTTCAATTCCCAGAATTCCCCAGCCGGCATTCCCCCAGCATGATTGACTGGGGAATTCTGGGAGTTGAAATCCACCCATCTTAAAGTTGACAAAGTTGAGAAACACTGATATAGACAAATACATTCACATAATATAGTTTTTTTAAAGGAAAATTTGGAGAGGACTGTTTCTTCTAGAACCTCAGAAATTATAATGAAATTGAGAAGTTCCAGAAGATTCTCATCGAGTTGTTTTATGCAGCTTCATAACCCATCAAATATGTTCATTAACAACTGTCAGGCTAATACAAGGTTGGGGAACTATGGCCCCTTTATGACCTGTGGACTACAATTTTATGACCTGTGGGCTTCAATTCCCAGAATTGCATGGCTGGCTCAGGAATTCTAGGAGTTGAAGCGCACAGGTCATAAAGGGGCCATAGTTCCCAACCCCTTCTCTAATACACCCTCTTCCTCTAGTTTTTACATCACTGAATCACGTCTACATTTGGATGCATGTTGATCAACATCTCCTTTTAATGACCCCATAATCTCTTGTGGGGTGGAGTCTGGGCAACTGAATGGAACTAGCAGAGTGTTTACTGGCCGGATGACCTTCCTGTCGCCAATGCGGAGTTTTGTTTAGCAGAAAGATTCTCATTGTGCCCAGAGAAAGAAATGCCTGCCTCTACCTAGGATTGAACTCACAGCCTCTTGATTGTGAGGCGAGAGCTCCACCTCTCGGCCACCATGCCACTCATTTGAATACATGTTGATGCCTGTCTGAATTTTTCCCATAGTTGGATTCCTGTGTGTTATATAGATTTGATCTCTGCATACACAACTCAGTCCCCTGATTAAATCCCTTTTCCTTTTGCCTCACCAACAGCAGAACGGGTATGTATATGTGGTAAAGGAGAAGTTGATGATATGTACTGTGAGTTATACAGAGTTTATAGGTCATTGCGTATTCTCCCCTTACTGAAGAGATTGCCAGGGAGGGCAGACAATTTTTAAGTAGGCTTTCTCCTCCAGGACTCAAACCCGGCTATTATGGGTGCAGTGGCAAAATTCTGTGTTGCTGCAATGTCTACAAGAAAAAAAATTGGTCACAGAATTATAGCTGTCAATTTGTGCCAATTTTTGGAGCTAAAACAATCTTTGGAAAATGATATTTACACACATACCTATTGGCTCTCCACTCATATAAACTAGGGGAGTGACCCTAACTGTTTGAGAACATGTATTTTCTTAACAGGGATGTTTTTATCCACTATTAATGTATTATAATGTGTCAGTACATTTTTAATATATTGTAAATAGTGATATCTATTGCTGGTGTAAGACCATAATAAAGCTATATTCTATTCTATTCCTTTTGTCTTGCAGGTGATTCTGGCGGTCCTCTCATCATTCAGAAAAAGTTGCGTTATATTCAGGTGAGTGGTTATTTCACGGGAACTGCTAGACGACAGCAGGTGTGTGTGAATGGCCCCAATTAAACCTGTCAGCTTCAGATCACTGCCGGGATGAAAAACATCATTTTTCTGTCCCAAAGGTGATTTTTCAAGAGGCAACTGGACTTTCTTTGTTTTTCCTTAAAGACGTTTTGCTTCTCTATCCAAGAAGTTTTCTCTCTTCTTGAAATGAACAGAAATGAATTGAAGAAGCTTCTTGGATGAGAAGTGAAACGTCCTAAAGAAAAAAACAAAGTCCAGTTGTCTCTTGGGGAAAAAAGCACCTTTGTGACAACCTGGATGACTGAGAATCTCCATAGACACATTACCTGGATATCAAACTCAAGGCCCATAGGCCAGATGTGGCCCACAATGTAGTCCGATGCAGCATGTGGGGCTGTCCTGGTCTACCCAATGCGAGGTGGAAAGATCAGGCCACCGTAGCTTCGGCCCGGTCTACGCAGTGTGGAAAGGAAACATGCCAGCAGTTTGGAGAGTGGCATCAAGCTGGCCACACCTACCCAGATAGCCACAGCCATCCAGTCAGCCACACCTGCCCAGCCCCCCTGAGGTCAACCACAGCCCTGATGCGCCCTCAATGAAATTGAGTTTGACACCCCCTGACATATTATTTTTCTGCCATGTGTAAGTTGGCTGCATGTCTTCAGATGGAATAGAGATGTTCATTTATTTTACATAATTTCATCAGAATGGTGGGATTCAAATCTTTTTACGACTGGTTCTGTGGGCGTGGCTTGGCTTGGTGGGCATGGCAGGGGAAGGATACTGTAAAATCTGTAAAATCTCCATTCTCTACCCACTCCTGGGGGAAGGTTACTGCAAAATCCCCATTCCCTCCCCACCCCATTAACCTGCTTTCCAGCTCCGTTCTCCTGTGCAGGGCAAACAAAGAAGACCCAGCCAATCAGCTGGGACTCAATGGAAGGCAGAGAATAGATGGGGGCGGGGCCAGTCAAATGTGGGATTTGCCGGTTCTCCGAACTAGTCAAAATTTCCGCTATTGGTTCTCCAGAACTGGTCAGGAACCTCACATAAGAGGTTTCTTTCTTTCTTCCTTCCTTTATCTGACGTTGGTTTTCCTTCAATGAAAGCTGTGAGATCCCACGATTGAGTTTCTCACATTTTTCTATCTCTACCTTCTGTAGGTTGGTGTCATTAGCTGGGGTGTGACTGATGTCTGCGGTCATCACCTTACGGTATGTGATGAACCTGAAAAATTCCAGAGGCACAAACCCTCCTATGCCAGGGATTACCACCTCAACCTCTTCAAAGTTATTCCGTGGCTTAAAAAAGAGCTGGCTAAAGAGGACCTGGAGTTCATCTAGACACATTCTCTTCCCGGATGCTCTGTGTAAATAGAAATCATTCTCTTTGAACCTTGCCAAGTAAAGTCTGTGTTAACAATGGCTATGTCTGATGTAACTGTATAAACAAAACAATAAATGTGATATGTGTTATCCTTTGCTTTTATCTCCTATGTTGGAATGGTTGGGTTTAGTTTCTATGCAGAAAAAAAATCAAGATGATGACTGCTTGGGGACTCTGAGCCCTCTGTAGATAGCAATAGTAGTTTATTCACTTATTAGTCTTATGACAATATCAAAAGATAGAATAAAATGTAGCATCTAATTCAGATAAAGGACAGTACAATACAATACAATACAATTCTCGACTTACGACCACAACTGAGCCCAAAATTTCTGTGGCTAAGGGAGACTTTGATAAAGTGAATTTCGCCCTATTTCACAACCTTTCTTTCCACAGTTGTTAAGTGAATCACCGCAGTTGTTAAGTCAAACTGGCTCCCCCACTGACTTTGCTTGCCAGGTGTTTGCCAAAGGTGATCACATGACCCCTGTGGACATGTCATAAATAGGAGTCAATTGCCAAGGTCTGAATTTTGACCATGTGACCATGAGGATGCTACAACGGTCATAACTGTGAACAACCACTTTTTCAGTGCCATCGTAATTTTGAACAGTCACTAAACAAACAGTTATAAGTTGAGGATTGAGCAGGTATGAGCAGTATATTTAATGGCTGAGGCATTTTCTGCATGTCCTTTCAAGATGGGGCAGGTGATTCCATGGTCCATATTTGGCCATGGAAGCCAACAACTCAAATCTTTCTCTGAAAAAGGCCCTTCTGTCAAACTCATTGGTAAGTATTTTTCAAAATGGGATTAAAGTTCCCTTAACTGTCTCGCTTAGCAACAAAAATTTTGGGCACAGTTGTCATAAGTCGAGGACCACCTGTTATGGCATGGCAATGACTGAACTGTTTACCTTTTTGCTATTACAGTTTTTCCAGAGTCAAATAATATGTCAGTACAGGAGAGGAGGGACTTCAAAACGCTTTCCCCGAGACTATCAGGAAATCGTATAATGAACAGAGGTTGGATAAATCATTATCCAAGTACACAAAGTGTTCAGGTCACGGCCACCACTGAGTCCAAGTACACAAAGTGTTATCCAAGTACACAAAGTGTTCGGGTCACGGCCACCACTGAGTCCTTGCCAGGATCTAAGAATTGCCTAATTTGGAGTCAACCTCAGTATTACAATTCATTTCTTGGGAAGAGATGAGAGGAGGTGGATCATAAGCAGGGAGACAAATGAGGAAATGTTCACTGTGATGCAATCATATGATTTACAAGAAAAACCTGGAGTTGCATCACTTTCACAGTTTCTATGAGATGCTGACAAGGGGTGTTTGTTTTATAGACCCATAGGATTTCGGTTTTGCCACAGACTAAATTCTTCACTTGACAACTTAAACAACAGATAGTACTAGACTTGACGAAATGGGAAAACCTACAATTGTCACTAATAGGGAGAATTTCAACGAAAATGGAGATAATAAACACATACATATTTGTCCACTATACTCAGGTGAGAATTATCTAATATCCAACAATGAAATCAATTTACCCAGGAATCTCACTACTTGTTATTCAAACAATATACCCAGGTCTCAGGGCTTGGAATATAAAGAGACGACATATGAAAGATTACTTAAAACAAAATTGTGTTTTGTCTATAAATAACTTAGGCATAGTCGTAAGAAAGCGAGAATAAAGCGTAAAAACAAAATATCTTTACTATCCATGCATAGAAAATTAGAGCGAGGAATTATGCGTCATGCCACATCTGAGAGATTGTTGATCACTACCATCTAGAGGCTACAAACTTGAACATGGCGTTAAGAATGCAACGATAAACATTATAGGAAATACTAAGATTGCTTGCCATTGAGAAAGGACATTGATCTGTTGTCTTGCGATGGGTAACAGGCGCATGTACTTTTATATGTGTATATAAAGCGAACTAATAATAACGAAGCGGTTATTTTAGAAGATATCATGTATGGGCAGTCCTCTTGTGATAATTGGAGAAGATTAAAAAACAATGTTATCTGAAAAATACCAGTCTGGTAAGTTAACGACCATAATTTGAAGGCAATATTTATTTTATCCTATAACAATATAAGAAGGAAACAAACAGTTAAAAGTATGGGGAAGTTTGAATGAAAAGGAGTGAAACTTAAATCGATGCAAAACTAGAAGCGAACAAGGTATAAAGATGAATGTTCTTACATGCATTAATACATGTCAAGTATGAGAAAGACTTCAAAAACAGAACGATTATCTATTATAAAATCACCTCATTAAGATAAAGATTTTCTGACCTAATGCTTACTGACGAAATGTGATTAAAAAAATGGTATGGATATTTATTTAGAAAATTAAAACTAGAAGAAGAACAAGTTAAAGAAACTATTGTATTGTGTTTAGAGGAAGAATTTTTCGGATATGGAATTTATGATCTAGAGAAATGGCAAAATATTTGTGGTTTCAAAAATTATTAAAATGAACAAATGTCTAAGACAGCAATTAAAGAAAAATACTGTATGAGAGAAGCCTTTGTAAACATACGTTCGGCAAATTTCTCTACGCCCCGACCAAGTAATAGCAAGAATGTGTTCAAAGAGCAATAAATTCCGAGAAAGATTGTTGCGATAATGTCATCAGCATACCTGGCTTCATAATTACCATGATATGAGGGCTTGGACCTTGACGACGGACTATGGCACAACTATAGTGGACTAAAATCCAGCATAGAGTGGTTGCAAGAAAAATGATTTAAAAAGCATATTGATTGAAGAACCAGAGATATTTTTAGTGGAAGTCTCTACCCGAGATACATAGACAGCAGAAGTTTCTTAAAATATTTGATTGTAAAGGTATAACATAAGTAGCTAGGATTGTATTTGCTAAAAAATAGCGGAGAAAAATGGAAAAAATTACGCAACATTTAGAGGAAAATTCTAATTAAGAATAAAATACATCTGATATGGTGCTGACATATGTATGTTTTAGAATTGCTATCATCTATGAAATTAGACGAAACACGCAGGATATAAACAATATTACAAAATGATGACCTTTATCCAAGTCAACTATGTGTTAGGACAATAAATATTAAGTAAATTTATCTAGAATAGTGCTAGAATTACTAGAAATAATTAAGTGAAAAACATAAGAAGCATGACATTTCATTTTTTTCTATATGAGTTATATTCTACACATGTATATAAAATGTTTTGTGAGATAGATTTGCGAATGGACTATCATGAATTGTTATAAAATAAAACTTAAGAGATTATAGCTTACTTCTCCGCAAAATTATGTAATTATAAATAATTTATAGTCAAAGATTAGTATAGAGTAACATAAATAACTAGATCTATTCAATTTTGAGTAATATGAAGATTAATGTAAAGATACTTTTAATTGAGCACATGGCGAAATTTCAAGCACAAAAAATTTGTAAACCAACCGACACACTGTTTGTATACTTATGGAAGAAAGCTGGATGTTTTTTATGTTTTGTTTGTTTTTGTTTGTCCTTAAATATCAATAAAACTTTTCTTTTAAAAAAAGTAAGGGCCAACATTCAGGCAAGAAAAACAAAATGCATAGGAACCGTATATGTGGTATCTTGCTCAATAGTCGTAATTGTGAGAGGGTTCTTGGAGTCCTAGTGGATAGTCACTTAAATATGAGCCAGCAACATGCAGCAGCAGCCAAAAAAGCCAACTCAGTTCTAGGCTGCATAAACAGAGGAATGGAATCAAGATCAAGGGAAGTGTTAATACCACATTATAACGCCTTGGTAAGGCCACACTTGGAATACCACATCCAGTTTTGGTTGCCATGTTGTGAAAAAGATGTGGAGACTCTAGAAAGAGTGCAGAGAAGAACAACAAAGATGATTTGGGGATTGGAGGCTAAAACATATGAAGAACAGTTGCTGGAATTGGGTATGTGTAGCCTAACAAAGAGAAGGACAAAAGGTGATAAAATAGGAGTCAGGGGTGGGCTCAGAGGTTATATTCAGCCATTTCTGACCAGTTCTAGAGAACCGGTAACGGAAATTTTGAGTAGTTTGGAGAACCGGCAAATCCCACCTCTGACTGGAGATTTTACAGTATCC
>BHFT01048058.1:0-16088 GCA_004320025.1 Laticauda laticaudata | reverse complement strand
CTTTTTTACTGCATTTTTGTGTTCATCTAGGCGTGTACTTATTCTTCTATTGCGTCTGTCCATGTATGTGGCCGGGCATGATGTACAGGGAATTTCGTATATGCCTTGGGTTTTCCAGCGTCAATTTTGTCTTTTGGGTTCCTCAGGATGCGCTGCTTATTTTTTTGTCGGGTTTTGAAGCAGTCGTTGATGTGATTCCTGTGTAGTTTATCTTACTGATATTTATCTGTAGTTACCTCTTATGTAGGGCAAGACACACACAAGCTGTTCCATAGGTCTGTTGGTCTTCTAGGTCTTCTGTTATGTCTTGGCTGTGTTTTCCCCATGGAAAAGAAAACCTAAACAATTTCCTACACACACGTCTAAACAAAACACACCCGCAAATCAAGTTCACCATGGGAAACAGAGAGTGAAAAGCGAAGAGAGAGCGTGAGCGCGTGCGTGAGTGAGACTAATCTACAAAAAAGAAACAGGATGGCCACACTGGGACACACCATATACAAAAGAAAAACACACACCAACCGCCTACCTCAACGCCAATCCCACCACACCCAGCACAGATAATTCTGTGGCGGAAGACAGCTAATTACCAGAACCAAACGCCTGGCAGATAAGAACACCATATAAAGACTAAACTATTGCACCCTGAACTGAAGTTATTGACAAGCCAATGGCTTCCACAAAAACAAAATCACCAGCGGTGAGTCCACAAAAAAACACTACAAGACATAACAGAGACCTAGAAGACCAACAGACCTATGAACAGCTGTCTTGCCCTACCATAAGAGGTTACTACAGATAAAATCAGTAAGATTACTACACAGGCAATCACATCAAGACTGGCCTTCCAAAAAACAGACAAAAAAAAATAGCAGCCATTCCTGAGGAACCCCAAACAAAATCGACCGGAAAACCAAGGCATATACGGAAATTCCCTGTACATCATGCCCGGCCACATACATGGACAGACCAATAGAAGATAGTACCCGCCTAGATGAACACAAAAATGCACGTAAAAAAAAGCTGGAACCCACACCTCCTCACGATCAACACATGAAAACCACCGGTCACACACATCAACTTCAATGGCACCAAAACCCTAAGCCACTATAGAAACCCCAGCCAACAGAATATCAGAGAAGCCATAGAGATTGAAAAAAAGACCTGACAGCATGAATTAGAAGAGATGATGTTCCAGCAGACTGTCAATTCATTTGGAAGCCTGCACTCTCACAAATTAGAAAGAATTCCACACCACAAAACAGACAAACACCTAGAGCACAGGAAACATTGACTCTCCTCTGATGCCTCCAACTCAAACACCCCCACCACTGAACACAGACAGACTCCCTCTTGATGCCTCCAACTCAAACCACCCCCCCACCAGGCAACCCAGGTGAAACCCAGCTTGCTGATGAAGAGCAAAGCCGTCCTTTCACACGGAGCCCAAAGCTGCATTGAAAAGCCTCCAACACAAGAACAGAGTGCTGCCAGCCCAATCAAAGCCACAAAACAGACAGAAGAAACCAGAAACACCAATCAATCAAAAACTCCAAGTCCAGATGAACACAGGACCCAGGTTAATAGCCAATCAGAAGAGACCAAGCTCAAATTTGACAACAGAGGAAGTGAGACACACTTCCATTCAGAAGCCTGATTGATGGCAAGATAGATTCTGCGAAACGTTGCTACAAACTTTTAACCAGAACTACAATGAGCTACAACTTTAACAAACACAATGACGTGGGATAATACCCGAAGGAAGCTAAACAGCACATATAATATATATATATAATATATTATAATAATATTTATATACTATATATTAATATATATATACTGTATATATAAATAATAAATATATAACTATATATATTATGGTTCAGCTTCCTTCGGGTATTATCCACGTCATTGTAGTTTCTGTTAAGTTGTAGCAACGTTTCAGCAGCAATCTCACGTGCCATCATCAGGCTTCTGTATGGATGTGTGTCTCAGCAGTTCTGGCAAGCGTATTCAGCAGAAAACTTTAACAGCACTTACAATGACGGTGGATAATACCGAGGGAAGCTGAACCTCAGCACACATGTTAAGTACCCGCGAAAGCTCGTAAAACACACCACACCAGCGACACACACACGCTACACACAACATATATAATAATTGCTGTTTAGCTTCCTTCGGATATTATCCCACGCATTGTAGTTTCTGTTTTAAAAGTTTGTAGCTATTTATTTCTGTTTAAAGTTGTAGCAACGCTTTCAGCAGAATCTCATCTGCCATCATCAGGCTTCTGTATGGAAGTGTGTCTCACAGTTCCTCTGTTTCAAATATATATATATATATATATTTAAATCAATCACCTATAGTAAAGACATGATAAAGACAGCAAGAATATTGTAATATTCCCTATCACTCTTGAAATGTATTGGAGAATAACTTTCCAACTTTAAATAAACTGGAAATTATGAAAATTACTGCAAAATTTAAAATCAGTAATAAAATTTTCAGGAGTTATAGAAGTATGATGGGAAGCATTTTCACCAGCTGGTCAGCTAATTTATAATTATAGAATAACAGAATAACAGTTGGAAGGAACCTTGGAGATTTTCTAGTCCAACTCCGTGCTCATGCAGGAAACTCGATACCAATTAAGATAAATGGTTGTCCAATCTCTTCTTAAAAATCCCCAGTGTTGGAGCACCCATAACTTTTGCAGGCAAGTTGTTCCACTGATTTATGAAAAAACAATTGTAAGTGGGGACTTCTAGGTAAAGACAGTATATTGAAGATAACTCTTCACTCTGAGTGGAGAACTCTTCATTCTCCACTCTGCAGAAAAGTGGAGCTGATGTTTGCAACATTAATAAGGGACTGGATGAGTATATCAACCCTTACTATCCTCTCTTGATAAATGAGAGTAATGCAAGATTACCCAAACTGTTTCTCCTTATGGCCAGGGGTGGGATTCAAATTTCTTAATAACTGGTTCTATGGGTGTGGCCTAATTTGTGGGTGTGGCTTGGTGGTCATCTGACTGGGTGGACATAGCTTGCCAACTCGGCATGGCTGGTCACATGAATGGCTGGGCATGGCTTGTATGTAAATATTGTAAATATTTATGTAAATACT
The DNA here is from genome assembly GCA_004320025.1 of Laticauda laticaudata. Taxonomy (NCBI): domain Eukaryota; kingdom Metazoa; phylum Chordata; class Lepidosauria; order Squamata; family Elapidae; genus Laticauda; species Laticauda laticaudata. Next base: position 12,959 of record BHFT01048058.1, on the reverse strand, counting down.
GAATTTTTTATTTTTTAAAAAAGCAAATTTTACTCAAAATCAGGCAAAGCAGGCAGGCAGATTGAGTTGCTCGCAGAATCATAGATTCACTCACAGATCTACCTTTCTGCAACCTGCTGCCTGAGTTTGTCACATAAAATTTGCTTGCAAGCAAACTCACAGAATTAACTCACAACACACCATGTATGTAAATATTGAATTTTTTATTTAAAAAAGAGTAACTTTTATCCAAAATCAGGCAAAGCAGGCAGGCAGATTGAGTTGCTCACAGAATCACAGATTCACTCACAGATCTACCTTGCTGCAATTTGCTGCGTGAGTCTGCACCGAAAAATAGAAGCTTTAGTCCTAAGGAAGGTTCAGCTCTGCTCTCAGGCCACCTCTTCCCCCTTCAACCCCCTGAATACCACCCCTGATTGGGCCTCAAGGGAAGCCTCCTAGGAAAAGGCAAAGCAGTACAACAGCAATTTAGCTTAGCTAGAAAGCAAGAAATCTAATGATTTCCTGCTTTCTAGCTCATCTAAATCACACGGCATAGCTGATAGTCAGAACAGCTGATGGGGTGGGGAGGAAAAATAGCAACATACCAAAAATTAGACGAAGGCACAATGCAGGCAAGTTGTATGGCGCACATGCAAGATAAGGAGTGATTGGGCAGGGCGGGGAGGGGCCAGCCAGTGGCACAATTTGCCAGTTCTCCGAACTGCACAGAATCGTAAACAACCAGCTCTATAGAATAGGTCCAAACTGGTAGAATCCCACCCTGTTTTCGGCTGTTCCTTTTCCTAATGAAGAAACTGCAAGACAGTGATCTTGGGGTGGGTGGATTTGCCATAATTCCTCCAGTCATAAACTGAGGCTTTTAAAGTTTGTGTACTTTATTGCTGTTTTTGGAAATGGCCTATTCACTGACGCAAAGAAGTTACAAAGTGACAAGGCTGAAATGTTACACTAGTGCCTTCAATCCTCACTATAACATTTATTTTTATAATCCATATTTTAGTTAAGAAATTTTAGTTAAACAGCAGAAAGCAAGACAAGTTATTGGCTACAAAAAGTTTTAGAAGCTCAGAAAACTTCAAAAGGAGTTTTAGAGTTTGAATATTAAGACTGAATCTATTTTTATAGAAATGAAGGTATGTTTTGAGAAAGAAACATTTTTTTTGACATTGTAGACATTACAAGACAAGGAATTTAAAATGGCATTCATTTTGAGAAACTGTACCAAGGCCTGTATTATTACTTTGATTCAATTAATGTCAGATATGTTAAAGAACAAGATATGCAGCAAAAATGTGAAATTGTCACCACATATAAGTGGGTGTGGTTTTACAAATTAAAAATGAAATAAAAATCAAAATTGTAGAGAAGAAATTATATTTATTTTTGTTGGATTCATAAAAGAACACTGCTTGAAGAGGTAAATAAATTTGTAACAGGGATCAACAATGATTTCAAGGGATTACTTGAAAGATTGTATTGGAGAAGAAAGAACTGCAAAGTCAGTTTATTTGATCAGAGATAAAATGTGATATGTTGTTATTCTGGATGTCTCTTTTTGGATTTATTGAGTAGTTAAACTGGCTTTGCATTTAATTGCTTATTATTCTTCAGAGTAAGAAAGTTTGGGTAGTCTTTTTAAAGGACAAAGTATTTTTCTTTCTTATATTAAATGTCAGTCTCTTGTTTATATTAGGAGACTGGGATTACTTTAAATTTGTAAAATGTTAATGTGTTTATAGATTAAAGTGGAGGTATGGAATGGATATTTTAATAAGATGAGTTGCTATATGGAGTGCATTGGGGGGTGGGTTTTTCTTTAAATATTTGGAATGGAGAAAATATGCATAGGAGATTGCCCTTGTAAAGGGGAAATGGTCTTTTGGTCAAGTTAAAATTTGGTTGGAATAATTTTATGCCTTTTAAACAGGAGTTTTTCAGAGATAAGAATTGAAATGTGTATTGTTGAGTTATAGACATGTTAATTAATGTTAAAATTCCAGAGTATTTGCTGATAGCTAGACTAAGGAGGCAGTGGTGGGATTCACATTGTTTTACTACCGGTTCTGTGGGCGTGGCTTGGTGGACATGGCAGGGAAAGGATACTGTAAAATCTCCAGTCAGAGGTGGTATTTGCCAGTTCTCCAAACTACTCAAAATTTCCGCTACCAGTTNGTCAGAGGTGGTATTTGCCAGTTCTCCAAACTACTCAAAATTTCCGCTACCAGTTCTCCAGAACTGGTCAGAACCTGCTTAATACCACCTCTGTAAGGAGGACATTACTTATTTGATTTATATTGCTAAGTGATGGTTTGTAGGAGGAAGAGATATATTTGTTAGTGAGAAAAAGGTGAAGAGATGGTGGCATTGTTTATACTTATCATAAAAGGAGTTAGAAGTCACTCTCTTGTGGAGGAAAAAGAGGGTTTTATATATATATATATATATATATGCTGTTTAGCTTCCTTCGGGTATTATCCCACGTCATTGTAGTTCTGTTAAAGTTGTAGCTCATTGTAGTTCTGTTAAAGTTGTAGCAACGTTTCAGCAGAATCTCATCTGCCATCATCAGGCTTCTGTATGGAAGTGTGTCTCACAGTTCCTCTGTTTCAAATTTGAGGCTGGTCTATTCTGATTGGCTATTAACCTGGGTCTGTGTTCATTGGACTTGGAGTTTGATTGATTGGTGTTTCTGGTTTCTTCTGTCTGTTTTGTGGCTTTGATATATATATATATATATATATATTTGCTTTCTGGCATTTCTGCTCTTTTTCCTTTTAGTTTGTGCTATATTTTATTGTTCTGTTCAAAACTTCTAATAACATTGTTTCTTTAAAAAGGAAACAATGAAAGCAGCACAATAACTTAAAATGAAAACAAAATATCAGTAGAGATTTGCCTCCAATTTAGTGTGAATTTTGGTCATTTTTAATATAGATGAGGTTCACAAAATAAGGAGAGAGAAAAGTTCATGTACAGGCATTGGGAACCATGAATCCATGGAATAACCCTACACCAGGGATGTCCAACTATGGCTGGCTAGGGAATTCTGGGAATTGAAGTCCACAAGTCTTAAAGTTGCCAAGTTTGGAGATCCCTGCCCTACACTGTGATACCGACATACCTGGCAACTAAGTGGCAACCCATCTTCAAGCTCAATTACGTTTGGATTAAATACATCAGGAAGACAATTTTAAATAGACTACACCATCATAATTAGATGCCGCTTAGTGATTCCTGTTCATAAACTGAGACATAGTATTTTGAAGGAAATGACAATTGAAAGGTAACATGCATGAATTTCAGATTCATTGTACTGATTTACTGTGAGAGAATTGGGATCATTTGCTTGCATTGTCTGTTCTTCACTCCCTTTTCTTTTCCTCCTTGTTTCACAATAATCTCTCAGATTATTTTGCAGTATATCTTTGATTTGAGATCGTGGATTGCTTTTAGTAATTTTGAATTAATTAAGAAGCTTCCATAAAATATAGAAAATAATCTCTTTAAAAGGGTGTGCTTTTATTCATTCTTGCTAGTCAGTGGAATAATTAGATTAGTGGTTTTTTATATAACTGTTTCAGAGCTTTTGAAATTAGAATTCTTTTTGTAATATATCTTGTTATTATATAAAAAGCCTTGCATATTCAGTCATTTTTCACATTTAGAATATTGACCGTAACTATGTAATCTGCTGCAGAATTTTTTTTTGTACTTTCCCAATGAAGTTGCATTGCTACTATTAATATTTAAAATATTTTTGATATGTTATATAGCTCGGATGAAGTGGAAGAAGCCACTTTACATAGGAATCCCTCCAGCCTGCAGATGGAATCATGTTGCATTTATTCTCCATAATCAAGTAAGTGAAAATAATTTTAAAGTGAGAAGCTGCCATCGTTGTTCTGTTTGAACTTGTCTCAGTCTAGTATCTCCAATAGTCTACTTTGATTTGTGCTTCCCATACATTGTTAAATTTAAAACTCTTAGCATTCTTAAACAACATGGCTTTTAGAAAAGAATGGGCTGGGAAAGCTATTGTGTGTCCTTATTTTTAAAGAATAGTAAGCATAACAGCAAAAGCACTTAAACTTACATACCACTCCATCATGTTTTACCATACTCTCTGGGTGGTTTAAAATGTCAGCATATTTCCTCCAAGAATCTGGGTCCTTATTTTACCAACTTCTAAAAGATGGAAGGCTGAATCAACCTTGAGCCCCATTAGGATCGAACTCCAGGCTGTAGGCAGAGCTAGCTTGCAATCCTGCATTCTGACCACTGCACAACCAGGATTCCTAAGCCAATAGGTCACAACAAATATACTATTAAATATACTAATATACCTAACAAACATACTAAATTTATAAAGATGGTAGAGGTGATTACGGCATTTTCAACATGAACCCAAAGAACATCTCCCATGTCCTTTTATAACTGCTCAGGAGTGATCCTCCCCCTGTAAGATCACCTAACAAAGACTTACTCTTTTAAATATCTTAATAGTTGGGCAGTTTTCATCTGTACAATAAACACTTTTAACTTATTTTTATTCTTGCTGTTGTTTAGTGTTTACCAATTAGAAAAATTGTGACTGTACAAATGTATTTTTAGATTTTGAGATTGGATTTCAAACTTTTGTAAGCCAAACTGAAGGGCAGTCTGGAAATTTTAAAATATATAAACCAGTATAGATCTGGTCTCTTTAGATTTTCTAGCATGAAGTCAAGTTAGCAATTAGAATTAAAATATTTTTCACAGAGGCTCCTTGAATAAACTTCTCAGCTTCCTTGTGTCATAGCATAGGAAGTTTTAAATAAAGCCATGTCATGTTTATTAAAATGTGCTGAAAATGAAAATATATAGGAAAAATTTTGCTTAGGAGCCAATAAAACTGGAACATGATCTGCTCTCAGAATTCTCCAGAATGATGCTGTCATCTCCACCAATGTCTGAACGTCTATTAGGGGGCTATCTTGAGTGGAAAACCCAAAGAAAAATATTTGACCAATGACTGCAAAATTGCCCTGCCTATTTTCATTTCAGGCCATGGATCTTCCCTCCCTCCTTTCCATTTCTGAGTTTAAAAAGCAGAAACTGCACAGTTTGTTCCACAGATATACAATCTCTAAGAAATGTATATTAGGAATGGAGTGTCCAAAATCTTTTTAAAAAGAAAAAGCTATGATACAAATATTTCCCTTTATGTGATTTCTGTTCATTGCTTTTTAATGCATTTTAAATGAACAATTTAATTAGGATTCTTACATGTTTGCATTGGTAGCTCTATATTTTCGGTGGAATTAATGGGAAAGAATTCAATGACCTCATGGGAATGAAACTGATAAATCCTTCAGAGAGACAACTTTGTAAGTTTATTTAAACAATACTAATTAATTGCATTTACTATTGTTTAGAACAGGGATCTCCAAACTTGGCAACTTTAAGAATGGTGGACTTCAACTCCCAGAATTCCTCAGCCAGCAGATGCAAAGTTTTGAGATCCCTGATTTAGAGGTCAAATTATATTTATTCAAGATTTCTGTAAATTATCTGTATTTATCTTTGTACTGTACTTCAGTTACTATTAAACACAACTTATTGATTTAGCCTCTAAAATTGTCATACAAGATACTCAAAACAATAGGTGTTTCCAAGGCTGCCATTGTCACATTCTTTTTAAAATCTATCAGACATCTTATCTGTACAATTATTTATAAACCGATCTAAGAAATTAACCCCATTTTCTGCTCATATTTTTAAATGTATATATTACTGCCATCCTTAAATAAGAATTGTTGTAGAAGTAAATTTTACATGAGACAAGAATTTTAATTTGTTTTAGTGCCATTCAAATATATCTCATTATCTTTAAATGATGAAAATTAAATTTCAAGAGCCTTGCAAATTCTTTGATTTGCAAAGATATTTTTAAAAAAACATTTTCAGTCCCACATTTGATATAATGTGAATATTGTGACCTGCCTTTTTTTAAATCCATACACATAAGGATTGATTTCAATATGTTACTATTATGTAGCATGAACATATTCTATTACTTTTCTTATATGCACGATCTTACAAATTTTGACTGAACTCTGCAAATATCATTCAGCCAAATCTCTTCTCAAGACCCTCAGTTCAAAAATATTATAGCCTGAGCCTTGATTTTCATCTGTTTTGAATCTCATGTATCTTTTAATAGCCAGCTATGTTATGGGACCATTTTAGTTCTCACATAGTAGTCCCAAATATGCTTTTTCAAGAGGCAACTGGACTTTCTGGTTTTTCTTTGAAGATGTTTTACTTCTCATCCAAGAAACTTCTTTAGCTTTAGCTTCATAGATATTTCTCACATGGTAATTTGTTCCTGTACGAAAAGCATTGTCTCTAATATCTTTAGTATCAGAGTGATAGAGGGACACAATTGTCTATTCATTGGACAACTCTGCTTCTCTGTAAATGAAGAACAATGAAGAAAAGGGACTTAAAATATTTTTTGCTGAAGTATAAGGAATACAGTAATTTTAGAAATGTACTTTGACCAGGAAAAGTGCTATAGAAATGATTAATAATAAATAGAGATGAATTTTAAAATCTATTATATAGTCTATGATCATTTTAGTCAATGTGATTTTATAAAATAGAAGCTCAAAAAGTTACCATTGTACAAAGAATATTGGAAGATATTAAATACTAAATTAGGAAAAAATGTGATATCATTATATGTAAATATGCAAATAAGTTACACTTATTTGAGCTCTTCCTTGATGCATAAATGCAAGTTTTGCTCAAAATGTACTTTCTAAAAGATGACACTTCTCTAGAGTAGTGAATAGAATAATGCAGAAGATACAGAATTCTTTTAGTTCAACTTTTTCAGTTCTAAGAACCTGTCCTACTTATCTATAAGTTGTTTAATGTTAAAATATATGCTTTTTGCCCATATTCTGAGATTATACCTCAGATGTTAGGAAGGAATTCTCACCATTTTCTATTATATCTGGCTTGTGAGCCCTGTTTGTATAACTGCATCAAACAACTTGCCTGATGAGCATCTTTTTCTAGCAGCATCTGCTTGTGATTGGTTACACACAAGCACAATCCAGTTTAAATTTTTAAATAAGCTTCTTCTTTCTGCCTACATCTGAACTTCTTTTCCCCTTTAGGCAGAGTCTGTTCCTAAGAAAGTGAAATGTTGTCAAGTATTCTTCTTAATTTTGAATTTCTAAAGTCCCATGTTTTGTAGTTCTGAAGTCAATCTATGAAACAATTTTGCCCTGTTATTTGGCCCACTTGCAGTCTATATCAGGAATCTCCAACGTTAGAAACTTTAAGACTTCTGAACTTCAATTCCCAGAGATTTGACCCAAGTAAAACAAAGTTAAATAACTTTTCCCTTCTTTCAGTCCTCCACTGAAGAAATAAAGTCTGGAATCTCTTTGTAAGTTTTCTTAATTACCTGCCCTACTTTTTCATCCTTTCTTTCACTCTGTCTACTCACTCTTTCACTCAAATAGGGTGAAAGCTGAAAACATATCTATTCTCTCTAAGTTCCACTGCCTGCAAAATTACTTACAACCCAAGAGCAAAAAAGGGAAGACACCGTAACTGGAATATAGCAGCATATAATACTGAGGTTTTTTCGTTCTTTCTTTCCGTTTATAAGCCAACAAAATCATGTTATTTTTCTTTAATAAAAATATGGTAGAAATGGAAATAAAGCAAAAATGAAGACTATATAAAATAAGTAGTAACAGTAGCTTCTTGGGCGAGAAGAGAAATGTCCAAGCAGAAACAAAGAAAGTCCAGCTGCCTTTTGAAAAAGCACCTTTGGGACAGTATATGACAGTTTTTTTAAAAAGAGGAGAAAGTATCTTATGAAATGGCAGAGATGAATGGCTTTTCTTCTCGTGCTGTAGAAAAGAACAAAATGGCTAATGTTTCTCAAATCCTTTATTACAGGTCAGCGACCCAGACTAAATAAAACCTACTAAATAAACTAGCAGAGTAAAGGTACAAAATATAATATATAAAAGAAAGCATGCAAGACAAAATATATATATAATCATGCTTGCATTCTTTTGCTATCAGCAATGTCCAAATTTTACAAGCTACAAAAACAAACTTTGCAATGGCATGAGTTACCTTGAGGACCTTATCTGCTACTAAAAATTGCAGATAAAATTCAATCCATTCAATCTGGAAATAAGAGTTAGAGGCATTAAGAGCGTATATCTTAACTGAAATTACAATATAACAGAAGACCTCCAACATTGCTGATGATGTATTTTTCTACCAGAGCAATATAAATGCTCATCAACATTTATTTTTTAAGTTAACCTAAGGGGGCACAGTAGCTCTGCAGTTCAAGACACTGAGCTTGTCAGCTGGAAAGCTGACAGCCTGTGTTCAAGATCCAAGTGCCACGTGATGAGGTGAGAGTTCCCATTCTTGCTCCAGCTCCTGCAAATCTAGCAGTTCACAAGCATGCAAATGGAAATAGATAAATAGGTACCACTTTGGTGGGAAGGTAACAGTGCTCAATGCACCTCGGCATATAGTCATGCTGGCTACATGACCCCAAAAGTGTCTTTGGTCAATGCTGCCTCCCTCAGCTAAGAAACTGAGATGAGCACCATCCCCTTGAGTTGGACACAATTGGAAAGGGGAAACCTTTAACTTTAAATTAATCTGAGTTCAATGCCACGTGGAAGGGTGCATTGCTGTTACCCAATTGTAGCCTAATTGAGAGTTTACTATATTCTTACTGAAATTCTATTTCAGGGATCCTTTGTTTAGATATCACCATTACCTGATCTTGTCTATTGTTTCTTTGCAACTCAGAGATTTAAACAGAGTGAAGAAAAGAAAGAAAAGGATAAAGCAGTTAACTTTATTTTTTTTAAAAGCCTAGAGAAAGTTTTCATAAGAATATTGAAGAGCCGAAAAGCATCCATAGCAGTTGAAATTTCAATCATGATGACAAAACCTGTGTTTGTGAAGTGATAACATCAACTCTTGTTCCTTATCAATGTGTGAGCCATGACTTATTAAATGGACAGAAATTGCATCATGATATTGTGATGCGCATTTTGGTTATTTTTCCCCTTGCCCACCCCAGATGCTCCCACTGGCTATCAATCTTCATATACATAAACATTTATCTTAAATAAGGGATTTTTTTCTTCTTCTCCTAAATAAGTCCACCAAAATGTTTGACTGGTTCCCATTTTGCTTAATTCTGTAGTACCATCTGGAATGGAATTACCAAAAACATGAGATGCTGTATAAATATTATTTTATTTTTTTAGATTTGTATACCACCCTTCCCAAAGCATCTCAGTGAAATGACTTATTCATTTCAGTGTGGCCACAAAGAAACATTTGAAACAAATGCAAACAGAGCTGTGCCTCTGAAGCAGTCTCTTCTTCAGAAATAACCCCAACAATACTGGGCACAATGGAAAATGTTCAACATTATCTTTCAATTTTGTGAAAATTAGAACCTATTGAAAGGGTGGGTGTATTGTTTTAAACACAGATTCACCTTCCAAGTGAATAAAATCATATCTGAGCTACTCAACATAGCTTATGTGTGTATGGTATTCACCTTCCATCACCCTTATCATATACCCTAAAATATCCAATGCTTATTAATTTATGTTTTAACTAAATCATATTCATGAGCTAAACTTATGTTTTTGACCTTTGTTTTTTAATTCTAGTTATGAAAGAGATTTTTTCAGAACTGGGGATCGAAGGAATAAGCAGCAGGTATTTTTTTTCCTGATGTCCTGTTTTTGATTTCTACAATTTCTGAGAGAGAAATGGGGGGAAAGGAAAGGCTTTTTTTTTAGCATCAATATTCAAAAAATCTCTGCAGTCTGCTAACAATAAATATTTTGAGTTTATTCTTAACAGGCTTCTTCTGTCCCACTGCTTTAGGACTAGATGTAATTTTCTGCACATTCATCTATTAGTAAGTGGCACCAAACTAGCTCTGGTTACTTCTGAGAGGATACAGAATATGTGAGCTGGTGCTGCATTTTTTCCCTATCATGCTTCAGACAAGGTTATCTAAGAGATTTCAGGCTGAAATGCTTTCCAATTTGAAAGATGCTCTTCTGATCTCAAAACAGACCATTTCCAACTCAGACACAGCTGATTTTAGTTCAGAACAGCTGTCTCATACTTGTTTTGTAATGAGGTGTTTCAATTCAAAATGAATCCAAATGATTTACTCACTATGACTTTAAACATTTTCCTATAACTGTTTAGTGATATTGTAGTTATTCAGCCCATCCTTCAAAGCTATTGATAATAATGGCTGCTGATGGAATAGCATTCCTAAAATCAGAGGAAATTCCTGAAAATAATAATGAAATAGTTGGAGAAAGCAAATTCGTGTGAATGAACATTCCTAGCAGCCTAAATCTCACCTGAATATGGATCAGTGATACAGATTTAATAGGAAAGAAAGTTTATTTAAGGCAATACATGAAGAAGGATGGACACAGATGACCACCTACCTAGTATTAGGTAAAGTCAGCAAGCAAAAGACTGTGTGTGTTGGAACAGCAGCAGAAGGAATAAAAATAGGGCATGCAGTGTAAAAGACGAGGGAAATCCATGTGGTCAGTAGCCCATGAAGAGTTGAAGAATCAGTGTCACTGAATTCACACATCATCATTATCATCATCATCATTATCATCATCATCATCATTATCTGGTTTTGCAAAAAAACACATGACTTGTAACTGCCTTTAAACTCAGACGTTATCTTAACAGGTTTTAAGTTCTTGGTTAGGACTTGAATTGTTAAGTTTTCACCAATCCCAGACTGTTAATCAAATTGAAAGTTAAAATAATATAATATAATAATAATTATAATAATAATTATAATAATAAATCAAGAAATTGCAGCTTCCTGCAATAACACCAACGGAACTGCAAAAAACTGTGCTACTTGGAACACTGTACATTTTAAGAAGATACTTGGTTGATACCAAAGACACTGGCAGCAACGTGTATCAACCATTAGCACCAGTCACTGATATTTGTGATACATTTTTAAATCTTCAGTTTCATGTTTAATAACTAAAAGAGGTAATAACAAAAACAACAATGATGATTTTAATGATAATAATAAAGATAATAAGTAAAGTATCACACAACGTTTATACAATCATTATAAAAATAAATTGGAAACGTCCAATGTCAAGACAGAAATAGCAAGCTAACTATAATTTATAAGCAAACCATTGCTATAATAGTACTGTAATTTGGTAGAATCAGATTATTTGTTCAGTGATTCATCTAATAAGGATTATTGTTACAAAATATAGTTCCAAAGAACTGTGTTTCTGCAGCAGACAAGTCAGACTCATGTGGCATTAGCAAATTTGGCACCTCGTGTGATGCAAGTTATTATAACAAATTAAATATATGAAATAAAATTAATGACCAAGTTTACCTAAATGTAGTTCATAAGTGGAGTAGCTGTACAAGATTCATTTAAAAAGGTCTCATTTATGTGAAACCATGAAATACAAATTCATACCTCTTGAAAATTGGAGCAAACTCCATTTGTGATTGTGCTACAAAAGTATCTGGAAATTACAACCAGTGTAATATGCAACAACTGTTCCTAAATCTCGGTTTCACATAATGTGTATCCTAACAGATCTGCCCTGGTTGAAAATTGGATATGGGGCACAGTTTAGCAATTAACCTATAAGGTTAAATGGACCTACCTGTACCAGCGATAGCAATTTTACAAAAATGCATATTTCCTTTCAGACTACAGAAATTCATAATACATATTCCTATGAGAAAGATATATCCTTCATCATCTACCATAAGTTATATACCTCTAACTTCTCCCTCTGCTGGAGGTAAATAAAGTTTGGTCCTTTTCAGACTAGGGCATAATTCAAGAAGAGAAGCTGAGGGCTATAGTTAGGAAAAAAATAAAAGTTTTATTATTCCTCAATGAAAGTGCCAATGTGGTGGGGCAGTTAAAGTGTTGGAATAGGTATAGGGAGACCATGTTTTACTTCACCTTTAGCACAGAACTCAGCAACTTTGGACCTAGTCCCTCTCACTCAGCCCAGGACTGTAAAGTTGAAAGTCCAGGATGTTCACTTGTAATGTATATTCTGAAATGTCTTCTCAGTTCTTCAGCTAAATAACAGTCTCCATCCAATCCTGGCTTATTTTGAAAAGCTAAGCAAGTTATATCTATTTAGTACTTAGATAGGAAACTATCAGGAAATTTGCAGACTACATTGGAGAATTCCTCCCCTCCCAAAAAAATAAAAAATCTGGAAAAAGACAGTGCTTAAGCACTTCCAATTTGTAACCAAGAAAATTATTTACACATATCAATCACCAGACATCAAGTGCAATACAAAGAGGCCTTTATACAGACAGCACATATTCTATTGAATTATTCCTTCAAGTAGATACGTTTCCAAAATCCAATAGTGATGTGTGTGTGTGTGTGTGGTGTGTATGTGTGTGTCTGTGTATGATTTAGTAAAACGAGAAATCATTCCCTCCTGAATAACTACTGTGACTCACGTAAGTTTAACTTAAACTGGCTTTTAATATGCTGTGTTTGACATACAGTTTCACACCAACCAAAGTTCCTAAGGTGAAATATGAACTGACAGAATATTCTTTGCTGCCTGCATCAGTTTCGCCACCACCTTCACCTGCAGTAAGTGACGTACTTCAGTTTTGCTAGCACATACATTTTATTAGAATAAAGTAGTTACTGGACAGAAGATTTTTTTTCAAAAAAATAAAACAAGGTTCTTCATCAGTTAGTCGAACTCTTAAAAAGTGGCAGGTTACATTTTATGCTCCAAGTACATGCTGTTCTATATTAACATACTTGAAATACCCTTTTCTGATTGGTCCATAAATGCCACTTGCTGATTGGTTCAAAAGTG
>BHFT01048057.1:0-18233 GCA_004320025.1 Laticauda laticaudata | reverse complement strand
TTTTTTTTTTTTTTTAGTGTTGCAATTATTCCAGAGATAGCAGTGGAGATTTAAATGTTGTCCTGGGAAACCAGATGGGCTGGATCTGAAAATTTTTAGTGTGGGATGCAGTGAGATCAGAGATTTATGTCTTGATATAGCAGGGTTTGCTTATTTACTTACCTCTGGCTTGCTGAACAGATCTCTGTAGCACAACAGATTTTTGCCATACAGCAATTAGAAGTATTGCCCCAATGTTGTAAGATAAGAATGCTAAATATTCAGCCGATCTGTTTATCTTGTTCTTATTTCTTATTTAGTTTTAACGAGAGGGGTTTTATTTTGAGGTGTCATACATCGTATTGTGAACTACCCAGAATCATTTGGAGCTGAGCAGCATCAAAATCAAATTAATTAAATTTATATTTCTATGGCTGTGCTTATACAATAGGCTCAGTCTAAATTGTGGTCATTACCAAATCATAATAGTTTAATACACACAATATGCTAAGCCAAAGCAGATCACATTATAGTTTACAGGGCCCATATCATACAAATTGCGAAGACATAATTTGGCTGTCTGGTTTAGCTTTAAAATTATCATTTGTTAATGGTGATTTAGCATATTCTGGAAAGAATTCTGATGATTATGTAGTTTGTTATTTAACACCCACATTCAAAAAGTGAGAATACAAAAGAGGCACCCTGGTAGTAAGTCCCTTTGGTTTCTCATACATAACTTTCAACTACTCAAGTATATCTGGGGAGCAGGTCGTCTCAGTTTTTCTTTGGTTATTTTAATGGACATTATTTAGCTTGCATCTAATTCATGGGTGTCAAACTTGACTGAGACACGTCATGTATCATGACGTATTGTGACTTTTTTGTCTTTGGGGAATGGAGTGGGCATGTCCCATGTGTGACACATCCAGCGTGAAACTGGCCTGAAAATGTCTAATTCCTCAGAAGGAAATGTCTTTGGTGCTGACTAATGGAGAAGCATTGGACATTCAGATCCATTCTGGGTAAGACAAACAAAGCATCCCTGGGCTGGACTGAACACCTGGGCTTCCAATTGCTCTAGCTGAATGTATATTGGCAAATACATGATACAGGTAACTTTGATCCTGTAATTTCTGAGCAGTAAAAAAACAACAACCTGGCAGTAATGAAGCACCCACAACTTCGAAGGCGAGCTGTTCCATTTAATTGTCCTCACTGTTAGGAAGTTTCTCCTTAATTCCAGGTTGCTTCTCTCCTTGATTAGTTTCCATCCATTGTTTGTTGTCTTGCATTCTGGCGCTTTGGAGAATATTTGATCCCTCTTCTTTGTGACAGCCCCTTAAAAATTAGAGTACTGCTATCATGTCACTCCTAATTCTTCTTTTTTCTAGACAAGCCAAACCCAAATCCTGCAACCATTCTTCATATGTTTTAATCTCCAGGCCCTTAATCATCTTAATTGCTCTTCTTTGCACTTTTTCCAAAGTCTCCACATTTTTTGTATACAAAACTGGATGCAGTATTCCACGTATGGCCTTACTAAGGCCTTATAAAGTCATACTAATACTTCACATGATTTTGATTCTATGCTTCCGTTTATACAACCAAGGATTGTATTAGGTTTTTTTGGCTGCTGCTGCTGCATATTGTTGAATCATGTTGAATCATGTTTAAGTGATTGTCCACTAGGACTCCAAGGTCCCTTTCACACTTACTGTTTCTGAGCCAGGTCTCACTTAATCTATACTTGTACCTTTGGTTTTTCCTACCTAGGAGTAAAACCCAGTAAATCTAAGCCACAATAAATTACTGAAATGAGTGAAATGGTTTTCAAAACTTCTCCTCCCACCCTTCCATTTGTCACATGGAGCCACCTCATTAAGAAAAAACAAAGGTCTTAGCAGCTGCAATAGGCCCAGGAAGGGCACATAATAAGTACAATTCTAAGTAATGACTTGGACTGCCATTGTTAGAGCTGTCTCAAATTCCATTTGCTAGTTTATATTGTACTAAGCCAGCAGGGCATGCAGGAATCTCAGCCCCTGAATCAGCATCTCAGTAAGAGATGTTGACCATGACATTGTTAAAAATGCAGGCTCTGAAAGATCTGTTCAACAATGAACTTATGACAATTTTGCTTACATGAATTTAATGATAAATTAGAAGAATAAAGATACTTCAACATATAACATAAATTCTTAATATTTTTATTTTATGCCCTACAAAGAGCCATGTCATCAGAAGTTTTATATAAGCTCATCTGAAAAGCTACTCTATCGGGAAAAGTAGGCCTTATGAATAAAACAAGACAAGCATGACTCATTCAGAGGTATTCAATATTCACATGATTTTTCTCTGATTACTGAAAGACAATAAATAAATAAGAAAAATGCTCTTGGGATTAGCCCAGTGACCCTTTTGATATATAGAACAAATATTAAAAAAAAATACCCTGTGCGGTTTCATAGTTATTCTAATATTCCACCATTTGTAAATCCAATTTTATAAATTTGATTTTTTTCAATGTAGACTAAAGGAAACAAGGGCATTTATGATTATACTCAAAAATGACATAGACTGGACTAAGTACTAAATTACCTATTCATTCTGTACAGTGCAGAAGGAAAAATGCTAGATGGAGAAACATTGAAGCATATATCTTTGTTAGCATAAAACTCATAACTCACATTATTATTTCTCTGCAGTGATACAGCAACAGTGTCTACATTAGCCACCCAATGTGTAGATGAGAAGGCTGCTTTCCAAGATCGAAGGAAATGCTAGAATAAGCTGGACATGTTCAGTAACTTACAGAAATTACTATATTATCATGCAATAGTCTTGACTGCTGATTGGATGCAGTGATGAAACCAGTTTTAGCCTACCTTGATCACAATTAGCCATTTGGAATAAAATTCTTCAAAACGTACCATGATTGTTCTGCATGGAAAACAGTCACCCTAGACAACCACTCTTGTGGACATCTTGATTTTGCATTATCATGTTGTTATTGTGGAAATCCAAAAAGGTTGTAGCTCAATGGGATACCTTTTTAAAAAAAAATCATCACTGAGCTATAGATATTGTCTGGAATTCTTGCTTTATAAATATTTCCCTCTTTGTTTTATAAATAGTCTCTTCTTAGGATTTGGACAAGTTCTACTGCTGGTAATATAAGAGATGCGGTGATGCAGAAGGCACTTACAGTATGTCTGAGACCCAGCATGGTTCTTGCTTTGCTAAGGAAATAATTATTCAATATATTGTAGTAAAATGCCCCAATTAGTTCATCTCCTCAAAATTTCAGGCATTGGTCATTCTCTCTGGGACTTGTAAGGCTGTACTATAGAAAAGTTTCTGAAAATAATGAACCCATCAATACAAATAGCAAGAGTTACATTAAACGCTTTTCATTTTCAAGGTATATGAAAACCAACCCTGAGCTCAAAAGCACTGCACACAAAATCAAGACAAAAATATATTTTTAAAAGTTGTTAGGCCAACCAGAGCTGTTCATCTGAACATTTCAATCATACAAAACTGAACAAGAAAATGTGATCCCTATATTATAATGTGCCCATACTTCCAAAAGTGATTTTAGAAAAGCTGGATAATTAATAAAAGCAACTTTGGACTCAAGTGGTTAAATTCAAGTGGTTTCAATTCAGGTGATCAAAATCTTAGATTAGAGGTGGGTTGTTTTTTTCTTTTTGCAGTTAAGGGAGTTGTTACTTCCCCATACAATTTTTTTAAATAAATGAATAATAAAATAAATAAAAATTATAGGGCATGTGCTGTCCAGACAGTATATGGTTAATTAGGAATTGGGAGCTGTCTCTTAAGGGAATGTCTCATGGTAAATGCAGTTAATGCCTCATGGTAAATGTAGTTAATGCCTTATGGGAAATGAAGTCCATGTCATGTGATCATATCTGCAATGTGATTGGTCACTGAATTGACCTCTCGTTGGGTTGGGGGAAGCCTTTGTTCTTTTCCTTGCCTGGACCCAGCAGCATGCCAGATCCCTTTGCTCCATCCTTATGGGATGAAGATAACTGTATTTTCACACTATGAAGTCAACTATGCAAATATTTGGACATCAGATGAATCTTGACATAACTGTGAGTTATACCTTGAAGATGCCTTATGATCCAATAAAGAAACTTTGTATGGAAGCCCTTGCAGAGTTTATCTAACTGTTTTTATATTCAGCCAGCAATTTAACAACAGAACAGGGCATATTAGAGAAGACCAGGATGGAATTTTTGCCATTTTCTACTGCCTTTTCTATTTCTTCCAGGGTTTAGGAAAATGTTCAAATCTTATTTCTGATTTCTTTTTAAAAATACAGGCAATGCACCACTGAGTTTTAGCAATTTGCCATTGAATGTTAGTATGATCTTAGACACCTATCTGACCTTGACAGATATAAATTACTGGGACTTGACATATTACATCCCAGATTACAAATTACATTCAGATTACATCTGAAGGAGCTGGCAGATGTTATCTTAGAAACATTGTACCATATCTTTCAAAAATCCTGCAGCACTGAGGATTGAAAAAGGGCTGATGTGTTTCCCATCTTTAGTAAAGGGGAAAAACAGACCCAGGAAACTTCAAACCAATCAGTCTAACATCAATACCTTGGGAGATCCTGGAAAAGATAATAAAAAACAGATCTGCAAACACCTAAAAACAAATAAAGTTATAACGAGTAGCCAGCATGCGTTTGTTAAAAACAGATCATGCCAAATCAATCTTATTTCATTTTTTAATAAGGTGACTACATTAGTAGACCAGCAAAATGTTGTATACATAATATACTTAGATTTCAGTAAGACATTTGACAAAATAGACCACAACCTACTTCACGGTAAGCTAGAAAAATGTGGAATACACAACCAGATGGATTTGTAGCTGGCTGACAAACTGTACTCTATGAGTAATCCTTCATGGTACTACATCCACATAGAGAAAAGTAACTAGAGGGGTAACACAAAGCTCCATCTTAGGCTCAGTACTCTTCAATATCTTCAAAAATGACTTAGATGAGGGAATAGAAGGGGAATCATCACATTTGTAGATGACACTAAACTGGCAGGAATAGCCAACCCTCCAGAAGACAAGCTCAGGATCCAAAAAGATCTTGACAAACTTGAACAATGGGCCCTATCCAACAAAATTTCAATGTGGAAAAAAGTGAATTTTTACATTTAGGCAGGAAAAATTAAAGGTATAAGTACAGATTGAGTGGGACCTGGCTCAAAAACAGCAACTGTGAGAGGGATCTTGGAGTCCTAGTGGATGATCACTTGAATATGAGCCAGCAGTATGCAGCAGTAGCCAAAAAAGGTAATACAATCCTGGGTTGTATAAACAGGGGCAGAAATCAAGATCACATGAAGTATTAGTACCACTTTATAAAACCCTAGTAAGACCATACCTGGAATACTGCAACCCATTTTGCCCATCATACTACAAAAAAGATGTTGAGACTTTGGAAAAAGTTCAGAGAAGACCAATTTAGATGATCAAAGGCCTGGAGACTAAAACATATGAAGAATGGCTGCAGGATTTGGGTTTGGCTAGTCTAAAGAAAAGAAGAATTAGGAGTGATATGATAGAAGCATTCCATTATTTGAGGGAATGCCACAAAGAAGAGGGGGTCAAATTATTCTCCAAAACACCAGAAGAAACAGTGGTTGAAACAAATCAAAGAGAGAAGCAACCTGCTATTAAGGAGAATCTTCCAAAAGGTGAGGATAATTAACGAGTGAAACAGCTTGCCTTCAGAAATGGAAATCAAATTTAGCAACCCATGGATTTAGAGTTACACTTAAAATTAAAGTGGAAAAAACACTACAGGCTGACCCAGCTTTGATGTAATGTCCTTAAAACAAGTCAAAATGAGGCTCAGTAGTGTGTATGGCCTCCATGTGCCTGTATGACCTCCCTACAACACCTGGGCATGCTCCTGAGGAGTTGGTGGATGGTCTCTTGAGGGATCTCCTCCCACACCTGGACTAAAGCATCCCCCAACTCCTGGACAGTCTGTGGTGCAACGTGGCGTTGGGTGGAATGGAGGCGAGACATGATGTCGCCAGATGTGCTCATGGCTTCAGGTCTGGGAATGGGCGGGACAGTCCATTAGCATCAAAAATGTCTTCATCTTGGCAGGAACTGCTGACAACACTCCAGCCACATGAATGTCTAGCATTGTCGTGCATTAGGAGGACCCAGGGCCAACCGCACCAGCATATGGGATCTCAAAGGGGTCTGAGGATCTCATCTTCAGTCCTAATGCGTCGCAGGCTACACTGGCGAGCACATGGAGGCTTGTGCGGCCGCCACTGAAGAAATGCCACCACACCATTACTGACGCGCATTGCCAAACCAGTAATGCCGAAGCGATGTGGCAGGCAGCAGAACGCCTGACACGTCTGTCACATGTTGCTCAAAGTGGTACCTGATTTCAATCTGTGAAGAGCACAGGGTGGGAACAGTGGCGAATTTAAGCAATCTTGGTGCTCTCTGGCAAATGCCAAACTTTCTGCATGGTGTTTGGGCTGTAAGCAGCAACCCTCACTGTGGAACATTCGGGCCTCATACCACTCTCATGGAGTCTGTTTGTGACTGTTTGAACAGCCACAATGCACATTTGTGTCCCAACTGGAGGTCATTTTTTGCAGGGCTCTGGCAAGTGCTCCAACTGTCCTTCCTTGCAACAAAGGCGGAAGTAACGCTTGTTTGCCTCCTACGGCCTCCTCCATATTTCTGATGTTATGGCCTGTCTCCTGTGTAGCGGCTTCATGGCTCTGGATACTATGCTGAACAGGACACAGGAAACCTCTTGCCACAGCTTCGCATTGATGTGCTATCCTGGATGAGCTGGCACTACTTTGAGCCACTTGTGTAGGTTGTAGACTCTGTCTCATGCTACCTTACTAGAGTGAAAGCACCGCGCAGCATTCAAAATGACCAACCATCAGCCAGAAAGCATAGGAGCTGAGAAGTGGTCTGGGTCACCACTGCAGAACCACTCTTTTATTGGGGATGTCTTTAACTGCCTCTGCTTTCAACCTGTTGTCTATTCCATTTGCACAACCAGCATGTGAAAATTGATTTCAATCAATGTTGCTACCTAAAGTGGACAGTTTATCTTCACAGAAGTTTGATTGACTTGGAGTTACATTGTGTTTGTTTAAGTATGCCCTTTATTTTTTGACCCCAGGCACTGTACTTTTTCAGTCTTAAACCGCCCCAAATAGTTTTTGAGCCTGAAAAGAGCCACTGACTATTTGCTGCTCAATTTTTACTACTGAGATGATCCAAATCAATATTAGAGTGCTACAAGGTGGAGATAATATGGTATACTATAATATTTATGAAAAAGAGATAGAATAAGTAGACAACTATAAATTGAGTAATGTAAGGCAATCTGTTAGTGATTCAGGGACAAACGAGATAGCCATTTATGATGCATTCAGGCTGCATTGTCTGGGTACATTATATTTTTCAAAAGTATGGGAACTAATACCGTAAATACTCGGCATATATAGCCGACTTTAGAACGCTTTTTTTTTCCCCCAAATTTGGGGGTCGGCATATACTGCGAATTAAATCTTAGGCTGCCCGACTTTCGGCGATGAGAAGCCAAGACTCTCATCGCCTTCGCAACGGCAGGCGCGCTTCGTGCGATGAGAAGCCAAGACTGTGTCATCACTCTTCGCGGGCAGCGCTTCGCGCGATGATGTAGCCCAAGACTCTCACATCGCGCGAAGCCACTTGCCGCGTAAGGCCGATTGAGAAGTCTTCGCTCTATTGCGGCGAAGTCGGGCAGCCAGATGTTATTCGCGTATAAGCCTGGACCCCCAAATTTGAAAAAAAAAAAAGCGTTCACCATGGTATTTGGGGGTCGGCTTATGTGCGAGTTTTTTCAAAAATCCTTATTTTGGGGCAGTTTTTAAAGGGTCGGCTTATATGTGAGATCGGCTTATATGCGAGTATATACGGTAATTCTGTATTGGTCAGATCCAACCTTGAGTACCATTTCCAGTTCTAATTACCATACTCTTAAAAAGGGTCCAGAGAAATCAAAACAGATTCAAATGAAGAATAAAGAAACTTATCAAAGAATTAAAAAGGAAATCAAATAGATTCAAGGAACTGGGAATATTTATTTTGAGAAGGAAAACTGTTCATGTAAGCAGAAGCCAGACATCCCTTTATCAGGGATCCATTAATATGACTTCCTGCTCTGAGCATTCCACTGATCCATATGAAGACTGTGTATGTAAGACACTTTGGTTCTCTGAAAACTTGTATGCAAAAAAAGTGAAAGCATCTTAAAACAGAAAACCTTTTAAACTCTTGATTAATAATAATATAATAATAATTGAAAGTCAGTAACTATGATCTGAGCCTGTTTTTTCTTATTCTATCTTTTGCTATCCCAAAAAAGCTTCATAAATGAAATCCTAAACACTTATGTCACCCTGATATTTTTTCAAGCCCAAGATAGTTGTCAGAATGCACACAATGTGACTTGGTGAGACAACTGAGGAGCAAATACAGTAAATAGGTTTGTTATAATAAATAGTGGTTTATCTCTACAAAAGAATATACTAATGTACTAAGCAAAAGTTAAACAATCAATCAACAGCTACAGTACAGAAGCACACATGGAGAGAGAGATATTCCTCAACAGAGCCTCTCTTATAATACAGCCTCTTAAAGTAGTAGTAGCAGTCAAACAACCCTGCTGACTCATTACTACCATTGCATCATCATTACAGCATTACCGTATTACAGCAGCTAGTCAGTTATTAAATCATTACCCTGACAATAGTGATGAACCACTAGACAAAAGCATATTTTGAAGACAATCTTTAGCAATTTCTAAGCCAGGGGAGTCAAACTCAAAGCCAGGAGTAGATCTGGCCCATATGCTGCTTAGATTTGGCCCACAGGGCTACCCTGGAAACAATGAACAACTGGCCCACAGTGCCTCTGCCAGTGAAAACAGAGCTCGAGAATTCCACATGCAGCCTAGGGGTGGGATTCAAATTTTTTAACAACAGGTTCTTTGGGTGTGGCCTAATTTGTGGGTGTGAGTTGGTGGCTAGGTGTGGCTTGCTGACTGGGCATGGATTGGTGGTCATGTGACTGGCTGGGCATGGCTTGTATGTAAATACATGGCTTGTATTATAAATATTTAGATAAATAATGATTTTTTTATTAAAAAAGAGCAACTTTTACCCAAAATCAGGCAAAGCAGGGAGACAGATTGAGTTGCTCACAGAATCACAGATTCACTTAGAGATCTGTGTTTCTGCCATCTGCTACCTGAGTCTGCACTGAACAAATGGAGCTTCAGGCTCAGCTCTGCTTTTAGATCAGCTAGAAAGCAGGAAATCAAACGATTTCCTGCTTTCTAACTAATCTAAATCTCCCAGCATAGCAAAACAGCTGATGGTTGAGGTTTTTTAAAAAAAGAAAAATAGCAACCTAGCAGGCAAGTTTGATGGCGCACATGCCAGGTAAGGAGTGAGTGGGCAGGGCTAGCCAGTGTCACGATTTGCCGGTTCTCCGGCAGGAAGAATCCCACCCCCGGTGAGTGCATTTTGCGCCCGTGTGTAGACCATTTCCCAAAAACCTCAGTTGTGCCGCCCGGACAGCTGACAAGTGCTGCGTGCAGGTGCGTAGCATTTGAAAATCCTCTTCTTTCCTGCTTTTTCAATCTCAGCTGTGCCACGCAAAGCAGCTGAGGTTGAAAAAACAGGAAATAAAGGACAGCCAAGAGCCCGGGTGGGTGGGAAGGCCAAACAAAACAGCTGACACTGAACCGGTTCGGTGTCTGCTACTCTTCAGAGCTACCGGTTCTATAGAACTGGGCCAAACCAGTAGCATCCCACCCCTAATGCAACCTTCCCGAGCTCCGTTTTCACTGGCAGGGGTTTGCAGAAGGCCATTACAGACAAAAACAGAGCTTAGGAGTTCATTTTCGCTGGCAAAGAGCTCAGGCCACCACAGGTGCCCTCCCTGACATGAGTGATGTCATTCTGGCCATGCCCACCCTGGCCACACCCACCCCAGTCCCCTGAAGTCAAACACAACCCTGATGCGGCCCTCAATGAAATTGAGTTTGACATCCCTGGTTTAAGCAAAGGAAAGCAAAATCTTAAATTAGGGTCCTCTGTTCACATCCAGTCCAGGACCTTCCAGTTCCAATTACCATCATTAACCAAGGACTACCTATATTTATTTTGAGGCTGAAATAAAATCCCCCTTCACACATTTGCTATCCTATTTATAGCTGCAAACTATGCTAAGAGTATTTTGGGAGTGCTTTTTTAAATTTTCTTTTGGCTTTCCATTGGCTGCAGCAATTGTTCTTTCTCTATCTCAACTTTATAATTGTAGCTATCAATGACAATAAATTTTTCTCAAGCTTTAATGCCTATAACGTGGGTATATATCATAACGTTCTTTCTGGCAATAAAATGGGGGCTTATTTTCTTGGAATGAGAACAAATTGCCTCCACCACCATGACAAATGAGAACACTTGGCAAGAACCTACCCACTGCAATGCAGTAGGGAGACAATAAGTAAAAAAGAAAAGAAAAGTGAAACTAATTCAATAGGACCTGTAGTTGTAAGGAAGAAAACTAATGAGAAAATGTTGCCCTAATATCAGAGACATATCTTTGGATCATCTGTTATATAAAAATGATTCTGGGTCTTCCTCTACCTCTGAGTTAAAGTGCTACCTACTATCCTTGAGTTGGAAAGAAAAAATGCTGATAAAAACTTGTTCCATCTTTCTTTAAAACAATTATAACACAAAATTACAACACAAAATTTGAATTCTGCTCAACGAACTATAAGAAACTATTTAGTGTATTTCCCTTTGGAAGGATGGAAATATGTTCAAGGTGCCTCGTGTAACTAAAAGCAACTTAATAAAGCTCTGTATTAAGAAGTTATCTCAAACTTCTTTAAATATTTCTGAGAACATGGAGATTTGCTAAAAGGCACAGGTTTTATGGTAAATGGTGAAGCCTGATACAGAGGTGGTATTCAGCAGGTTCTGATCAATTCTGGAGAACCGGTAGTGGAAATTTGAGTAGTTCGGAGAACTGGTAGCGGAAATTTTGAATAGTTCGGAGAACCGGTAGCAGAAATTTTGAGTAGTTCGGAGAACTGGTAGTGGAAATTTTGAGTAGTTCACAATGCCACTTCTGTCTGGCCCCGTCCCTATATATTCTCTGCCTCCTGAGTCCCAGCTGATTGGCTGGGTCTTCTTTTGTTGCCCTGCACAGGAGAACGGAGCTGCAAAGCAGGTTGGTGGGGTGGGGAGGGAATGGGATTTTGCAGTAACCTTCTCCTGGAATGGGGTGAGAGTGGAGATTTTACAGTATCCTTCCCCTGCAATGCCCACCAAGCCACGCCCACAGAACTGGCAGTAAAATATTTTGAATCCCACCGCTGGCCTGCAAGAATTGTAGTTGACTCTTGCTGCTAACATGGCACATACATGAGATATTTTGGACAAGGGTACATAGCTGATTTACCTCTCTCTTAATCAGGATATATTCCAATGTTCCAACAGCATTGGATTTATTTTCAGCTCAACTGCCATATAAATGAAAAAGCTGGAAAACTAAATTTGGAGTAGTTTGCTTTTTATTTTTTAAGGCAATTTTTTATTTTTTTAGTATTTCAAGTTGGCAGAATTTAAGAGAAAGAATAGATTACTTTCAAGATTTTCTGAGAATTTGCAGAGTGAACAATAACAGCATGAAAAGTCCTAATATACTGTATCTTTTCAGTATCAGCATCAGAGAAATTATGCATATTAAATGCTGGAAAGTAGAATCAATGTAAGACTGCCCAATAGATCTTCATTTTCTTCAATTTTTTGAAGGAAATGTGTATACTTTTTATACATTGCTCAAAAAAATAAAGGGAACACTTAAACAACACAATGTAACCCTAAGTCAATCACACTTTTGTGAAATCAAACTGTCCACTCAGGTAGAAACACTGATTGACAATCAATTTTACATGCTGTTGTGCAAATGGAATAGACAACAGGTGGAAAGCAGAGGCAGTTAAAAAGACATCCCCAATAAAGGAGTGGTTCTGTAGGTGGTGACCACAGACCACTTCTCAGTTTCTGTCCTTTCTGGCTGATGGGTTTGGTCACTTTTGAATGCTGGCAGTGCTTTCACTCTAGTGGTAGCATGAGATGGAGTCTACCACCCACACAAGTGGCTCAGGTAGTGCAGCTCATTCAGAATGGCACATCTTGTGAGCTGTGGCAAGGTTTCCTGTGTCTGTCAGCATAGTGTCCAGAGCATGGAGGTGCTACCAGGAGACAGGCCAGTACATCAGGAGATGTGGAGGAGGGCAACAAGCCAGCATTAGGACCGCTATCTCCGGCTTTGTGCAAGGAGGGACAGGAAGCACTGCCAGACCCCTGCAAAATGACCTCCAGTGGGACACAAATGTGCATGTGGCTGTTCAAACAGTCAGTCAAACAGACTCCATGAGAGTGGTATGAGGGCCCAATGTCCACAGGTTGAGGGTTGTGCTTACAGCCCAACACATGCGAAAGTTTGGCATTTGCCAGAGAGGCACCAAGACTGTTAAATTCACCACTGGCACCCTGTGCTCTTCACAGATAAATCAGGTTCACACTGAGCACATGTGACAGACGTGTCAGGGTTCTGCTGCCTGCCCACATCCTTCGGCATTACTGGTTTGCAATGGTCAGTAATGGTGTGGGGTGGCATTTCTTCAGTGGGCCGCACAGCCCTCCATGTTGCTCGCCAGTGGTAGCCTGACTGCCATTAGGTACTGAGATGAGATCCTCAGACCCCTTGTGAGACCATATGCTGGTGCGCGGTTGCCCTGGGTTCCTCCTAATGCACGACAATGCTAGACCTCATGTGGCTGGAGTGTGTCAGCAGTTCCTGCAAGATGAAGACATTGAGCTATGGACTGTCCCGCCCATTCCGGACTGAATCCAATTGAGGCACATCTGGGACATCATGTCTCGCTCCATCCACCAACGCCACGTTGCACCACAGACTGTCCAGGAGTGGGGGATGCTTTGGTCCAGGTTTGGGAGGAGATCTCTCAAGAGACCATCCACCAACTCACCAGGAAGCATGCCCAGGCATTGTAGGGAGGTCATACAGGCACGTGGAGACCACACACGCTACTGAGCCTCATTTTGACTTGTTTTAAGGACATTACATCAAAGTTGGATCAGCCTGTGGTGTTTTTTCCACTTTAATTTTAAGTGTAACTCTAAATCCATGGGTTGCTAAATTTGATTTCCATTGATAATTTTTGTGTAATTTTGTTATCAGCACATTTTACTAGGTGATGAACAAAGTATTTCATAAGAATATTTCATTCATTCAGATCTAGGATGTCTTATTTGTGTTCCCTTTATTTGTGTTCCCTTTTGTGTTCCCTTTATTTTTTTTGAGCAGTGTATAGTCAGTAAATACATAGGTTGTTGGAGTTTTGAAGATCCGGTGCACTACTTCAATTTCTGATATATATGTTGGGATTGGATTGACATATCACTCTAAACTATTAGGGGGGTTGTTTAATTGTGCCTTAATGTGCAATATTAAACCAATCACTATCATTTATCCTATCCATGGTGATTGCACTGATCATTAATTAAATAAACATTGGCAATTTGCACAAATTATGATTCAACAAGGATGAGTCTTGGCCTACATAAGGAGATTACACATTCATGGGTGTATAGGCATAAATTCTGTCTGAAACATGACTTTTCTCTACATGTTCAGAAAATGAATAAAAAAGCCTTTCAAATGACTTGAAATGAGTTAGCATACAATACAAAAGGGTTATTACAGTATTAAACTTATTCATCTATACATCCTATTCATTATGAAAGTGGGTGACTGAGCTACTTTCACTTCATCTAAAATTATTGGCTACCAGAAGTACTGCATTAGTATTGATTATTTTCCAAGCATACTGATGATGTCTTTATGAATTATTTCTGGTCACTCCTCAAAGCAATCCAATTAGGAGCAGGTTTTTGAAAGAATTTGAGAATGAGGACTACAATGATGCATCTCCAGGTTCTTGTGTTGCCTTTGGACTGACCTTTCTGCCTTTACCACCAAAAATGCTGCTTAAATATAAAAACAATAGAGGCACAACATCCAAATCATATCTGGAAGTCTAGATTCTTCAATGGTCAGCTGCAGTTGAAGGTAGTGCAATATTTTAAAGATGCATATTGAAACCTTCCAACTTATATATTCTGTGTTCAGAGAATGGCAGTCAAGGTATTGTAGGACTTGAGAAAATGCTTTAGGGTTGGCTGGAAAAGATGGATATTTTGCCTGGAGAAGTGAAGACACAGCTATCTTCAAGACCTGCCACATAAAAGACAGAGTGGACCACTGCCTGTTGTTTCAAAGACTAGAACAAATATTTGACTATTTGGCTATTGAAATTTACCAAAGTTAATTAATTAAAAAATGGAAAACACTGCCTTTAGAAATAGAAGACTTTGAGACAGCTAGTCTTTTATCTGACAATCCATTCAAATTCATTCTAAATACATCAGAAATAGTTCTGTGCTATTCTGATGGTTTTCTGATGTATCTCTGATATCATTTTCTGCCTAAATTGCATTTTTCTGCTCAAGGTAACAACTATTTCTATATCTATATTGGAACAGCTCTCAACGCAAGCCTCTGGTTATAGTCTCTTTTGGTCACCAGGAAACTCATCTCATTCCCAATTTAGAGCTACCTGGGAAATATTGTAGATAGTTATAAAAGATATAAAAGCAGAGTATAGAATATAAGAGAATCTAAGTATTAGCAAAATGAGGGTTCCATTTATATTTTGTAATCTACACCTTTCTGTAGTAAATTCCTGGCCATGAAATGGATCATAAACTCCTACCCTCACCTTGCATTTCTAGATGCATTAGATATCTGTCTCATCCATTCAGAAACCTTGTTTAATAATTTGGTATCCAAGTATTGCTTCTGACATGATAAGCAGATGCATAATTATAAATCTTGTTCTCTAATTCAGAACCATCTTGGATGGTTCAGCCAATTTAATCCATCTTGGATGGTTCAGCCAATTTAATTTCTACCCACGAAACTGCTACAAATAAATTCCCTGTAAATTAATTCACATAAACCATTCCCATTCGTTTTTCACTCCCCAAACCTTCAGATGTATTCTGAAGATGATCCATTAAGAAATTAAGTTATAGAACCTTAACACAGAACAGAGCAAATAAAACAAATCTTATTTTACAGCTGTTTTAATTACCCCTCAATTAAATTGAAATCCATCCACTCAATTCTCTGTCCCTACTAATATTTCAGGAACACAGAGACCCAGAACTCTTTTCACAAAGTACAAAAGTCTCAAGTGGAAGTGCCCCCCCCCCATTTGCTATTAGAAGAGTGCTAAATAATATCAGTGTATCTGCACAGCAACCAGATGACTTGTGGTAGTGAGTATATACTAAACAATCTGAAATACCGAAATTGCAAAGCAAGCAAAGTATATATAAAAAAGTTTTTCCATCCTCACCAACTCAGAAGCTACTTTATTCTCATGCAATTTTCATATTTTAAATGGGTTTTGGCACATCTGTCCCAGACATAAATGTCTATTATTGCAAGCTGTTGGCGGAGGAAATTTATTTTTTTAATCATGTAATCCCCTTATTTACAAGGTAACGTTACAGAATGAAGTAACCCCTTCTTGTTGTATGTACTTAATCAGATCTTGGACAGCATTCCTTTCTAATTCTATATGCCATAAAGAATAATACACTAAAACTGTATATTTATATATGTTGTATACATTAGTATTACATAGTTGGATAATGAAATATCTTAAGCTAACAACCAAACTCAGAGAGCACAAGGACCCAACAGTTCAACCTTGAGCTACATACATTTTCTCCACCATTTGAGTAAACATCTCTCTGACATATAGGTGGAGAATCTCATGTAGAAACTCTATTACTTCTGAGATTCCAGTAAGTTTTCATTTGAACTATTGCAATTATGTACTGTCTTCATGGGCAGACTGGAATCCAATTAAAGTCAACATTTTCAATCCAATACAGAAAGAAATGTTTCTATACTTTCTTGCATTCTTCCACCGAAAGAGAATTTATTAGTGATGAAAGATGTGTAACAGGAAACAATAACACTGTCACTACAATAATGAATAAAACTGTAGTGATTTTGAAGTGCACTGTGGAAAATGGAAATGCCCTTAGACTGTGAGTCCATCAGAGTCCTATATATAAGAATAAAGTCATTAGCAATAGGAAGGAAGGATGACCATTCTAAAATACATTGATTGGGTGACAATAAAACTTAACAAACTCCCTTTCATATGTGAAACTAATGTGTTTCTCAAATTCTGTGTAAGGTGACCACTTATTCATTGTCATGAAATGCAGTGCCAGAATAAAAGGGTAATGTATAATATGTACTAATCTATTGTTGTCAGATGCAAAAGACCAAGTCCACATGTGAAGGTTCAATTTAATTGATTTATCGCTATCTAGAAAATATTTTGTTCTGAATTATAGTGCTGACCTACAAAATGTTCTGTTTTATGTGAAAAATTACCATTTCAAATACAGAATAGTTGTTTTGTGCATCTGGGAATTTTTCAAAATGTGTAGTTTCTCGTTTGAGACAGCTGTCTTGCTCTAGCAACAGAAAATTTTATAATTTCATTCTCAAAACAAAATAGTTTATATACAAATAGCATGTACTACTCTGCTCAATGTACTGATTTAGAAGCTACAGATGTATTTGTATATTTGTTCATGGTACATTGATGGGCCTGGTCTACCTACTTTATAACTGGAATTGGACTGATCAATTTCTAAAACTGAGACCTGATCTCTCTTAAAGTAGGACTTATGGCCACCCTTATATTCTAGTACAATGTTTTGCAACCTTGGCAGCTTGATAATGAGCAACCTTGAATTCCCAGAATTCCCTAGCCTGCGTGGTCTAATGCTGGCCTCATACTAAAATGTCTGAGAAAAGGATTCCTTTTGAAGGAAGAGATTCTGAATATCTTTATTGAGAAATTGGGTGTTCCTCTTTGCTGTGTTTATTAGGAGATGCTAAAGAAATACTGTAAACCAGATGGAGGTCGGGGAGCAAAATGAGGGAGTGTTCACAGCAGATGGCAGTACGAAATTAAGCTAACAGATCCTGGCTTCAGATTTCATTAGAGTTTTGCTGTCATGCTTGAAAACTAATAGCTGTACAAGTCAGCCTCTGGCACTACCCAAATATTCTAGCAATACATGCTATTCCTCCTCTCAAAAGTAACTTCTCCATATTTTCTTTATTTAACAGGAAAGGGATTCTGGTATTATTTCAAAATCATTGCAGCAACAACAAAAAAGGCACTCTAAATAAATTTATCTCTTGGGCAACCTCTGAAATAAAGCCAACAATGATGCTGCAGCATTTTGTTTCTCCATAGCAACATTGTTCTGTATAAAAATAGTTGACTCCAAATCCTCTAATCTGATTGGCTAAGAAAGCCGGCATAGGGATTGGTTCACTAGGAACTAATCCAAAGGAACCGTCAAAAGGCGGTTAAATCAAATTGATGTCATTGGCTACAAGCCAGCAGGCAAGCCGTATATAAAGGCTGCCACGGCTAGAGCCAAACTCTTCCATTTATCTTTACTGTTGAAAATAAAGACTTTTATTGTTGGAACCCGGTCTATCTCACGTTTTTCTGGACGGAACACTGGCAACGAGGATAGGATCGTCCTAAAAATGCGAGACTGTGCACGCGGCTAATTGAAACCTAGGCTGGAAGCGATGGCCGGAAATAATGCACCGCCCGCATCCTTCAACCCCAATGAAGAGGATTGGGAATCCTACCTAGACCATTTCCAAATGTACTTGGAAAGTAACGAGATGGAAGAGATCTCAGACCAGCGTAGGAGGGCTGTCTTCTTAACGCATTGCGGACCAACAATATTCAAAATGGCCAAGGCATTAGCAAAGCCCAGAGACGTAAAGCAAATGACCTGGCCCGAACTCCAGAAAATGTTGAAGGCTCATTACGCACCAGTGGTGTCAAACCTCATCAAACGGCACGAATTCTACCTAAGGGACCAAAAAGAAGGCGAGACCATCGCTGATTTTGTGGCAGCCCTCCG
>BHFT01048055.1:0-21889 GCA_004320025.1 Laticauda laticaudata | reverse complement strand
TCTTAGGGAACAATGTTATTGTTTTTTTAATAGTTTCAATTCCAGGGTACCTTATTTGTTGCTTTTGCTGTTTGACCCAGTCAACTAAAACTTTCTCTTCTTATCTTCCTCTTGCACATTCTTTTCTGGTCAAGTTCTTTGTGGTAGCCATTTCTGACCACCGCTACAACCGCCTTTGGGAAAGGGAGTAATAGCCAACTGGGGAGGAGAGATGCGGCTCTCCTCAACCCTGCAGGCAGTCTACCTCCTCTTCACCACCTCTATGGGGTGGCTTAGCCCCGAAACCAGCTGGCTCGGGGCGCTCCAGCAGCAAGCACGGATCGAAGCCTCGCAGAGACGAGGTTTTGGTCTGTCGCCGAAGAAGCTCAAACTGGAAGTCAACAAAGAATAGTTTTCATGGACTTCTGTCTCCTACAGTATATTGATTTAGAACTGAGATTAGCCATCAATGCAAATTCCTGTAGTGCCTAAACATGTTTAAGTCAGATTTCTCATGAAAGAAATAACATAATTTAACATAATGCAAAATGTCATATGGTAAGAGATTGACTAAGTATAGTTTTGATAATTCTCTCTCCTCATCTCTTCCATAAATGTAAGAGGATAGAATGTTAATTGCCCATGATTAACAATTAACAAAATATTTTGTCATCTTCCAGGAACTCGTATGCCTTGGGATGAGCAGTGGTTAATAGAATCTCTCTCTGATTCTACTATCTACATGGCGTACTATACGGTTGCTCATTTCCTACAGCCTGATAATTTGAATGGACAAGGAGAATCTCCACTGGGCATTAGGTGAGAAGGGAAGGGCGAGAAGGTGTGGTAAGTTCAGACTCTTGCAAATGTTGCTTTGTTTTGTAAGAAATAGGTAAATATACTGTAAGTCATATTACATTCAAAAGCAAACTTTTTGAATTTGGGTTTTTGGGTTATTTTCCGAGAAATAGGAAGCAAAATATATATGCCAAGTTTCTGATTTACTTAATTTCACCCTAGAAAACTCAGAAAAGCAAAGGGACATGTCTCTCCAGTATCATAAGTGTATCTCTGTCATGGGCCATGGATGTATATATGTATGTATGTATGTATGTATGTATGTATGTATGTATGTATGTATGTTTTCTTAAGTTTTCGTGGGTACTTATGTGTATGGTGTTCAGCTTTGTTTGGGTATTTTCCCACATAATTGTAGTTGTGCTTTTAAAGTTGTAGCATTCTGCCAAAACGTTGCTACAACTTAGAAGCACAACTACAATGATGTGGAAAAATATCCGAACAAAGCTGAACAGCATATATATATATACATATATATATACATATACATACACACACACACACACACACAGATACGGATTTTGTTCCATTCCATTCCTCAGTCACAAATATAGCTCTAAATAGCAATTTTTTTGATTACCTGCCATAAATATTAGAACGGATGATTCTGACTATTTACTGTATATACTTGCATATAAGCCGATCTCATGTTTAAGCCGACCCTTAAAAAACTGCCCCAAAATGAGGAATTTTGCAAAAACTCGCATATAAGCCGACGGCCAAATACCATGGTGTGTTGTTTGGGTTAATAACAAAAGAGTATCAATATGAATGCACTGATGAAGGTTCATTATCAGAGCATTTGTGTAGGAAACAATATTAAGTTAATTACCTGGTATGTAAAGAATCTGATGTTGCATGTGATGATCGCAAACATGAAAGCGGTCACATGAATGACTAACCAATCACAGCGTGTTATGATCAGGCGATAGAAAAAGCAAAATGGAGGCGCCCAGAGTAAAAAAAATGTGCTTAATTAGACGTAATTATGTTGCATTTTATTTGAGGTACAGTTAAAATTAATATTGAAATTGAGTTGTAGTTTGTCAGAATTAACTTTATTTAGTGCAGTCTCAATTTTTATGGCTGTATGTATGACTGAATGGTAATATCAATGATATTGCATGATCTGAGAAGTGGCGTCATGTCAGTTCGTTTGTGTGAGATCAGATTTATGTGCGTATAAGCCGACCCCCTAATTTGATAAAAAAAAAATTGAGTTTTAGAGTCGGCTTATATACGAGTATATATGGTATGTAATATCTTCAAATTATCTTTTGCATTAATAGTCACCCAACTTTGAACCTTCAATATAATTATTGTCCTTGGTACAATTAAATTTGGCTTATCTCAGAAAATCTAAGTAGGGTGGAAATTGTTTAGTATTTGGAGAAGAGAACATTGGTAATCTAAGGACTGTAGATTAACCTGAAAGCTTGAAAAAACATCCTAGAATAAGGGAGACATTATTTTTTCTTTCGTTAAAATAAGTCATCTGTAACTGAGAAGTACAGATTCTTTTTGAAAGGTATTCTGTTTTCAGTCTATCTAAACAGATGCCTTCAAATTCTCATCACCTCAACCATCATTACCAGGATCACCAGCATGGGCTAAGTTTAATAGACTGATAAATTTCACTTCTCCATATTTAAAAAATTCTGTTTCTAATGAATACATGTGGATCCTTCCATGTAGTACATTTGCACTATCTGCCTCTTTGTGATATGTTACCTTGAAATTTAGTAGTGAAATAAATAAAACCAGAGAGGATTTTCAGAAATGGGATATTTAACAATGTCCCAGAATCTCCTTAGTTTTATGAAGCTGGAACAAAATTAACATGTCAGGTTAGAATTAATTTTCTTGTCATGTTTTCTGAGCTCTTGGTAGAGTTGGTTCGTCTCATTCATGTTTAAAGTGTAGACTGAAATTCTACAGAGAAATTAGCGTGACAGGAATAATGTTCTATACTCTGTAGAGTCATGGCTTTTTAAAAACTATCTACCAGATCATTATGGGAGCTGTTCGTTGCATTTTATGTATTAATTCAAATGTATTGATTGCATTTCCAAAGGGGAAAAAAAACAAAGTAAGTTATTTTGAGCCACTAATGACACATGTGGTTAATGCCCAAGAGAAATCTATAAGTGTGACCTTCACTTTGATGATGGATTCTGGCTAGGATTAGTCGAGCAATACACTAGTTTCAAATCAGGATATTCAGGAATGAATGGGTAATTTATGAATAGACTGTTATCAATCATTAACAGTGAAAGTTAGTACTGTTTTCATCGGCTACATCTAATTTTGATATCTTGAAGGGTAATCTGTTAGAATTACAGCTCTGGTAATCTCTAATCCTGGGTAACCATTAGGTTTGCTTTGATACTTTAAAAATGAATAAACAACATTTGATTCATTAAGAGTATTTAGTAAGATACCAACTAGTTTTTTTTCTTATTTAAAATGTTTGAATTCTTTTTCAGATGTTAAAATTAGGTCATTTTTAAAAATTAAAAGCAGTTGAGTTTAAAGAATGAAACCATATTTAGTGATGATGTATGTAGTAACTACACCAAATGGGTGCTCAGCAGATAAACCTGCAGCCTTTCTTTCTTTTTATAACTTTTGCCTATTATACACAGAGCAAGCCAAATGACGGAGGAGGTATGGGACTACATCTTCTTTAAGACAGCTCCATTCCCTACAACAAAAATCCCGAGGGCAACTTTGGATAAACTGAAGCAAGAGTTTGAGTACTGGTATCCAGTGGATATACGTGCTTCTGGCAAGGATCTTGTTCCCAATCACTTGTCTTACTACCTTTACAACCATGTAGCCATGTGGCCAGATCAGAGGTTAGTCTGTGAAAAAGTGCATCTCCAGCTATATTAATTAAAGTATTCACAATCTCTTCAAGCTTTGAAAAGGAAAAGAAGTCTGAGCAGGCAAAACTATATTAAAATGAATTGCTCTTCTACAAGACTTGAATGTGGAATTAAAGTATGGAACCAGTTTGTTACATGTGTAATTAATACATTGCTGAATCACATCTTGTTGACTATCTAGTCTCCCAATGTGAATTAACTGACCTTAGAGGTAGGCTGTGGAAGCTCATGTCTTTTAGTGCTTGCCCAAATTGAATTTGCACAGGTGCAATGTCCAAGAACAGTACCTTGTACCCTTAGTTTACTTTCCACTATATTGAATTTTAAAATACACTGGAAAGTTCCTATTGTAGTTTTTAGCTCAAGTATGAGTAAATCTTGCAGATTTACTGAGATTGTCCCAATCTCCATAAGGAATTCCTTGGCCAATGTGCGACCCAGTCATGTGTGATGCAGCTAATGAGCTTGGAAAGACTGTTCATATTATGATGCCTAGAATGCTTGTTAGTTACCTTTTTTCCCTTCTCTGTCAAGCTACATTATTTTGCAGATGAAAGTGCTACAATACCAGTAGGTGGGTAAAGGGCTCCCACAAGGATAATCATTAGTTCTTCTCTGTCTGAAGGACATCTGGTTTACTTTGCACTACTGAAGCAAATGGGGTGAAATCAGGATCACATGCTTGCTGCACAGTGCATTGGAAGGGATGGAAAGTTTTTTACTATAGATTTTTTTGTTCCCTGTTGTCTATGCCAGTTACGTAATAATTCCATGCATTCCTCTGAGTCATATTTTACTGCTTCAACTTGTTAGAGGCTAATTTGCACTGAATAGCTATTCTGTCAATTAAAGGAGTGAGAGAATCTTTGGGAATTATTAGAACTATCCATAATTCTTCAGTACTGTGACCTTCAAGGTGATCTAAGTTTCATTTTTCTTCCCTGTTAGAAACAAATGGTTAGAACAAACACCACTTCAAACAGGATACTTACTGTGTTATATTTTTATTGAACTTACAGAGCCAGTGTTCACCATTTCCACTGGAAAAGTATGTAAAGCCCAGCAATCTTAAAGTGGTGAATTGTACTGAGACAACCAGGGGCTTTTAAAAATGTACATAGTGGTTGTTAGCATTAGAGTTTCCTTTTCACAACACAAGTTTGATCCAGCAGGCTGTTGGAATAGTGTTCTGTGGATAGATAATGAAAATGGGATTCTTTGGCCTTGATGAAAAAGCTATGTTTGGAGAAAATAAAAGACCTTTCCAACAAAGGAACCTTATCCCAATGTGAAGCATTTTGGTGAGAGTATCATGATTTTTGGCTGCTATGTATCCTAGGGATCGGATGGCTTCCAGGAATTCAGGATTGTACCAGTCAATTCTGTTGGAGAGTGTCTAGCTAGCCATCTGTAATGTTTAAATAAGTTTGGGTCATGCAACATGGCAATGATCTTAATTGTACAACTAAAACTGTGAAGCAGAAAAAAATGGGTTGAAGTAATTGCTAACATTGTACAGAAGATGCCACCAGTTGCTAAGTCTAAAGCTTC
The DNA here is from genome assembly GCA_004320025.1 of Laticauda laticaudata. Taxonomy (NCBI): domain Eukaryota; kingdom Metazoa; phylum Chordata; class Lepidosauria; order Squamata; family Elapidae; genus Laticauda; species Laticauda laticaudata. Next base: position 16,613 of record BHFT01048055.1, on the reverse strand, counting down.
ACATACTTTTGGAACACACAGTAGTGAACTTTGATTTAGGATAAAGACTTGATGCACTTGATGTTTTATGTACTTAATCAGAATTTCTTAATCAATATACAGTATATAAAGCTCAGATCATATTGTAGGTCACACTGCTGCAGAATTATAGCTAGTCCTAAATAGTTACAAACTTTCACTGACCACAAAAATTGACAGACTATTTGAAGCCAGGAACAAATTTGCTTCCAACTACAGGTAGTCCTTGACTTACAACAGTCATTTAGTGACTGTTCTAAATTACAAAAGGATTAAAAAAAGTGATGACCATTTTTCATTCTTAGAAGCATCCCCACTATGTGATTATGTGATCAAAATTCAGATGTTTGGTACCATTCATTTATGACAATTGCAGTGTCCCGAGGTCATGTGATCTCTTTTTGTGCTCTTCTGACAGGCAAAGTCAGTGGGGAACTCAGATTCATTTAACAACCATGTTACTAAACTGCAGTGATTCATTGAACAACTGTGAAAGAAAGGTTGTAAAATGGGGCAAAACACACTTAACAACTGTCTGTTTTAGCAACAGAGATGTTGGGCTCAGTTAGGTTCATAAATCAAGGACTACCTGTAGACAACAAATTTCTCTACATTATCCATTTGGTGGAGTATTTTGGTACCTCTGTTTCAAGGTAAGTCCTAAATCAAGGATTACCTGTATTTGATAGAAAATTATAAACACAGGAATACAGAGAATTATTACATTATTGGCATAGCCAATAAAAAACAATCCTAAAATAAAGAATAGGGCATGATCAGGAGTGTTTTTAAAACAGCACTCTTATCTAAAAATTGGAAGATTGTTTTGAATATGACAAATCATATGGAACAATGGAACTCTTGTCTTCCAATGCAGAGAAAAATGGCCTGTATCTGTCAGAGCAAATGGGCATCTTCTACTTAATTCAGAGAAGGTATGATGTCTTTTTGAATCTATACTGAACATTTCTGATTATTATGGCAATGAACTAAATCCTTTCTCAGTTTATGGAGCGGCAAGTTATTTATTAATTTGTGATATTGCTAAGGAAAGCTGAACTTCTTTTTCCAAATATGGAAACACAAGCAGAAAGTTTATGGAACCTGTAATTGTTAGACTTACCTGTCCACACTGTTTTTCTAGCATATAAACAATATACACATTTGCTTTTTTATTAATCCAGTTAGACATTTGCTTTTAAATTAATCTAGTTAGACATTTTGTAGTGCCTGTCATATATATATTTCAAGCTTTTGACAAATAAAATTTCACAAGAAAGTTTTTTTCCAGAATTTTGCACAAAGAAGAACGAGGCTTTTATTGACTGTATTGAATTTGAACTGTAGAACTGATATTAATACACAAAGTACAAACAGCTGGAATAAAACTAATAGATAAAACTATCTAATAGAAAATAGGTTGTCACTGTCTTCTATAATATTTGGTGTTTTTTACAGTTTAGTCTACAGCCTTCTTGATTTAATTTATAGCACTGAGATTTCCTGATAGTTTCCCACACCCAAGTATCAGTCAGGGTTTTTCAAGATTTGTTGAGGGCATCTAGGTGATACTTGCAAGTTTGTCTATATGTATTTTGTCTGTGTTGAAAGTAGATTCAGCAGTGCTTTTTTAAATGACTAACAGATAAAAATATACTTCTCTTTCTTTGTCCCCATTAGATTTAAGTTTGGGGTCTGATTATCATAGATCAACCATCTTTTAAATACAGTTATTTATATCTTTCTCTCCTTCTGATTTTGTTAACAGATGTCTAAATCTACAGGCAATTTTCTTACTTTGAGTCAAGCTATAGATAAATTTTCAGCTGATGGTAAGAAGACACATTACATTATGTTTGAATTTTGAAAACTCTACTTGGATGAATAATATATCAGTAATATATAATGTCTCTCTTATACTAGAGTTTATATTACCCATTTTATAGCAGTTTAACTAATCAAACAGCCTTCCCTGTTTTTAAAGAGAAAATCATCTTGATCAGCATATGAAAAACCTAAATGCATACCCTATTGGAAATTTAACAAATCAAAAATCACATTTTTACAATTGCTTAAGTTCTGGTGTTCCTTCCCAATGAAAATACTTCTGCTGTACTGCAGTGACAGAGCCACATCCTCTAGAAGATATGAGGTGGCTGTTGTTCCCAGTTGTCCACTTTGTTTCATTGGTAATCCTAAGGAAACAGTTGCTTGTGTGTTCATGCAAACACGGAGAAAGCCAGGGATCAGCACTAAACCTTTAGGTGAATTAAGCGATTTTGGTGGCATTAAGTAGGGATACTTTCCTTATATAACTTGATTTGAAAAAAATGCCTCTTTTGAATGCTTTGTGCAAGAGTGGAGTCTCCCAGCTTTTGACTGCATGTCTTTTGCTGTTGCTTTAGAAAGTGAAACCTCTTTCTCTTTCAGGCATGCGGCTGGCACTGGCTGATGCAGGTGATACTGTTGAAGATGCAAACTTTGTGGAATCCATGGCAGATGCTGGCATTCTCCGCCTCTATACATGGGTGGAGTGGGTGAAAGAAATGCTTGCTAACTGGGACAGTTTAAGAAGTGGGCCTGCCAGAACCTTCAATGACAGAGTCTTTACCAGGTATCCTTGAGAAAGGGTCAACTTGTTTGCTTAAGGAAAATTATATTTTCTTTTAAAAAATGTTATGTTTTATGGCAATCTTGCATGATCCTATGGTAGTATTGCTTGATCTGACTTCATTTATGGCAGTCTTACAGGATTCTGTCACAAAACCTTGGATTTAATTCTAATTCTATTCTAATTCTAGCTTTCTTCTCCCCGTAGTGAAATGAATGCAGGCATAATAAAGACGGAACAAAACTATGAGAAGATGATGTTTAAGGAAGCTCTTAAAACTGGATTCTTTGAATTTCAGGTAGGGTACCTGTCCTTCAAGAATATAGATAATTAAACATTCAATTCTGCTTTCTAGCACAAATGTTGTCAGAGTAAATTTCAACAAATGTAAACCATGTATTAAAAGTATGCTAAAACCAAACCAGCATAAAAAAGAAAGAACACTTCCAGTGATAATGTTTATGCATTTGAATGTTTTTTTTTCTTTGATAACTAAAAGCTGCAAATTACAGACATTATAGATTTTCAAATTCTACCTTTTCTTTTTTTAAAAAGAAAGTTTGATTTTTTTAATCTGAGGGGCCGTCTCTTGCCGGTCACATCTACCCGACCTATCAGAACGGGGAACCCTAACCCTAACCCATCCTTGAGGGAGATACACCTGATGGGACCCAGAAGACAGGCCTTCTCTGTGGTAGCTCCCTCTTTCTGGAACATCATTCCCCCAGAGATTAGGATGGCCCCCTCTTTAATACTCTTCTGGAAGGCATTGAAGACCTGGTTCTGCCAGTGGGCCTGTGGAATCCAGAGCGGGATGGAGCCCATTAAATGGCTCGTGTGATCTGCTGTCGCTGGGGGAAGGTGGGGGGTGATTTTACTGTGTTAATTTATTTAATTTTATGATTTTTATTTTTTTAAATTGTTGTTTTATATGTTGTAAGCTGCCTTGAGTCACCATGATGAATAGGTGGCAATACAAATCAAATCAAATCAACAAACAAATAAATATTATGAGATGGGTCTATCTCACAAAGGCCGGGGGGGGGGGGGNGGGGGGGGGGGGAGAAGCTGCCTAAGTACTACAGGGCCAGGGGGTGGTGCTATAGAATACTTTTCATCCACTCTTTGCTTTTACTTGGCCAGAAAAGCAACACAGGTTGTGCAGGCTCTGTCTCTTTGGTAAGGTAGATTAGAGGATGGATGCCAGGTGAGGTAACCCCTAAAAGATAAATGCAGGCTGTGACAGCTATCTAGACATTACTGCATGGAGCAGGAAATAAAGGCAGAATGTGAAGAACCAGAGGACTTTTAGGAGATAAAATTTTACACCACTGCACCTCTATCCTATGAATTCAGTTGTGCTGCTATGAGATATTTTACCAGTAACTAACACGAAATTTTATGTTGGAAAGCTCATCTTCCTGATCACCTTGACTTTATTGTGTAGACTGCAATCTGAAAAGAAAAAAGGCCAATCAACATCACCATGTTTCCTCCTGTCAGTTTATACATTGGTATTTATTCTAAGGCCACATTCCTTCCTGCCCCCCCCCCCCAGTGCTACATTATAACATTGTAATGATTAATAAAACTAGAAGACTGCAGTAGCAACTCTTTCCCTAGTTCCCTAAACTCACACGTGAAGATAAAACAATTGGCCACCCCAAAAAATGAGCCATTTTTGGAATCAGCCTGCCAACAGCAACCCCAGGACAATATTCCTTTTCTATCCAGCAAACAAATCGTGGAATTTAGGGGGACCAGCTTCAGCTTAAGCAGAACTTAAGTGGGCTACATCCTACAAAGAGCATTAGTGGTCCCAGTTTTTCTCTCATTTTGTTCTCCATGGGCTTTGTATAGCAATCTGACCTCATTTTCATTCTCTGATAGCATCCCAAAACTGCTGTAAAACAAAAGTATATGTATTTTAGGAGATTACTAAACTCACCTGAAAAAGATTGCAGAACCCTGACTGAATGGAAAATGCAAAGATTGACTTTGGACTTTAAACATGACTAAATGCTGAATTATAGCTTTTTTGAGAATAACCTATCCTCTATGCTAAGGAGCAGAAATTTAGCATTGTGCTAAAGGGAACAGTATAAATAAATTAGATTTAATTAAATCTAAATAAACTAGAATTGCTACAGTTGACGATTTGGGCTGAGTATTTCCTCAGGAGTTAATTATCAGATTGGCAATTAGAATTGAAAGAAAAAAAATAAGCCAAATAATTAAAGAAAATGATTATTTATAAAAAAAATATCAAAGATAAATGGATAAAAAACTGTTTTCTGCTTTCAATTGCTAATAAGAAGGAGAATGTTTTTCATAGTTGTCCATGAGGTGTCAGCAGTTCCCCAATATATGCACAATAGTTGGCAACGTTCCCTGACTCCTTTGCTCTCTGAACTGTTCTCCAGGCATAATAATAGATCATATTTATTGCTTCTATTTTCCCCTTTTTCTTTGTAGTAGTTTTTGATATTGGGTGATTCAAAATGACAGTACGTAGTATACCACTGCAGTTATCCTTGACTTTTATGTCTGTGCCAATGTACTTCTCTTTCAAAGCCTATGTAATATCCAACTGGCAAGATTTTATTGGTTCTAATTCCATCTAGTGCTTAGGTCTACAAAATTAAATCAGTCCCCTTTAATATACTATTTTGGGAGTATAAGTGGTTTACAAGCAAGGAAATGATCTTTTATGCCATGGTTTTCCATGACAATTGGAATGGTTTTAACACTGCTTTTGCTGGCTCTCCTTCAGGCAGCGAAAGACAAGTACCGGGAACTTGCCATAGAAGGAATGCACCGAGAATTGGTGTTCCACTTTATTGAATCACAGACTCTCCTGCTAGCTCCAATCTGTCCTCATGTGTGTGAATATATTTGGAGCTTGTTGGGCAAGGTACTGCTTTTCATTCACTGGTGAATGAGGGAGGGATTGTATGTTGCAGAATGATGGGAATATTGCATCAGATTCTTCATCCCCAGTCCATGTGTGTTAACTATAAAGGCTGAATCCATCATGAAGGCTTCCTGGCCTGTGCCTGGGGTAGTAGATGAAGTCCTGGTGCAGTCTTCCCAGTATCTGACAGAAGTAGCCCATGATCTCCGTCTGCGTCTAAAAAACTACATGGCACCAGGAAAAGGAAAAGTAAGCATCCATGTACTTTTTCCTGTAGTTATTGTTTGAAAATTTAACACACTTTGCTAAGCAGGACTTGCTGTTTTCTAGAAGGGCAACAAAGAAGTACCACACAAACCATCCCACTGCACCATTTATGTGGCCAAGAACTACCCTCTGTGGCAGCACACCACACTGTCGATTCTACGAAAACATTATCAGGTGATTACATTTCTCTTGTGGCTTCAAATATTTCTAACCTTCTGTTTATGCAAATGAAGACCATAAATAAAACATGGGTTAAAACCAGCAAGATAATAAACATCCAGAATCATCTAAATAAATCTTTAGGAAAACAGGAAAAAAACCTCATTTCTTATTTGCCAGGCTTTTAACTTTTAATTGATTTTAGTGGTATGAATTTAACCTTTCATTACATTGCTTGTCCCGTCATGCTTTGTGTTTTGCTTTATTGCAAGCCTTCTTGGGTGTTTACATAAACTGAAAGAAATGAATGATTAAAGTAGTAATTAATAGATATTATTAAATGATAATGAAGAACTGAAAGTTATTTGTGAAGGAAAAGAAATGCAGTACATAAATATCTGCAGAAAAAAGCAAGACCATTAACTATCCTTATGCCCCATTTTATTAACTTATTAGCCACATATTTTATTTTTGCCACAAGACTAAATGGAACAAAGGAAAGGCCACTAGCTAGATGGTGGGAGAGCTTTTGCATTTCTGTCTAGATTGCTTAAAGAGCATGTAGTTTGCCTTACCTGGAGTTCTAGGTTACTGCAGTGAGGACAGTTGCAAACTGTTGCAGGAACAATATTTAGGATTTGTGAAAGTGGCAATATAATAGAAGTATCCTTAGGTATAGTGGAGGTACATCATACTTTGCTTTAGAGGGGGGGAAAAAAAGGAAATTTGCTCCTGTCCCCCCACATTTTGGCAGCACAGTCTTGGAGAATTCATATGGGCGGAACAGGGTTGGATCTTTCCAGATAGCTTGCTTTGTTAGCTTAAAATAACCTACTTTTTTTTTTTTGCTGCAACTCTTTTTGGCAGAGAAAAGTGAGTTATAGATGTAGTATTGAAAAGGGATGCCTGGAACAGAAATTGTTTTCTTTCGCAGCTTAAGATCTTGCAAGCCCAATTCAGGCTGTCAACATTGCATCGTAGGTTATCATATCTTTTGACAGCCAATTGTTCCCTTTCCCTTTGTTTTTGTAGTTCAAGTAGCCAGCAAGAATCAGGAGCCTTCTTGATATCTTTGTGGACAGCTCAGCAGGCTGGGTATGATTATTCAGCTGTGTTCTGCTTGGTGGACCACAAATTGTGACAGCCCGAGGGAATAGCTGTCCTAAATGATTTTGAGCAAGGTGTGATATTTAGAGCATGCCCACATATAGAAACGTGGCTTAGCAGGATGGAGGGGTTCCCAGTGGTCTTCCGAACTCATTAAAGAATAACTTTTAAGCAGCAGCATTTAAAATTGGGGTGAAGCAATTCTTCAGGGGAAAAGTTAAATTTCATTAAAAAAAGGGATCTACAAAGATGTTTAAGCAAATAGAAATGTTAGCAGATTATTGTAGAAACAAATTAGTTCATCACTTTGACTGTTCACCCAACCTTCTCTTTTGGGGGAAAATTATGGAGGAGATATCTGGGTGATAGCTTCAGAAAGTTCTGGAGGAATCAGATTATTTGCATCATTTCACTGAGCTTCAGAACTGGGTACAGTACTAAGACCAATGAAGGATAATTAATTAATTAATTGAGGGTTATGTGTGCTTTTCCTGTAGAAATCTCAACAGCAGAATAATTGGATCTTGTATGTTTTTTGTTGTAGACCAATGGAGGACAGCTTCCAGACAACAAAATAATTGCCAGTGAACTCAGCTCGCTGCCGGAACTGAAAAAATACATGAAAAGGGTTATGCCTTTTGTAGCAATGATTAAGGTCAGCCTTTTGCTATTTATTGCTACAGTTCTGCTTATAGGCTTGCTTCTCATGTTTTATCAGACTCCTGGAAATTATGCAGAGTTGTGGAAGAAAATGTAAGCATGACACAGAATAGAATAGTGATGTGGAAACACAACTTTTTTTTTTTGAGAAAATTCAGAGGGAGAAAAAATGAGCAGGATCATACAAGTTGTGTCCCATCAGAACTATTTCTGTTTCAGATTTCTATGTATTTTGGATGAAATGTCCTGATATATATTGATTATTTGTTTGCTTGCTTGCTTGCTTGCCACTTCAATCCTAACTAGAGAAATTTACCTGGCTATTGGTTATGGTCTAGTTACATCCAAGTTAGACTGTAATATATTTCATATTGATGTGTCCTTGAAGACAAACTGCGTATATTATCCTTCCTACAGGACTTATGAAGGTATTATTGATGTTTATTGCTAAACATGTACTGTACTTTGAAATGGCATTTCATTTATTTTATTTTTATTGAACATTGCGTATATGCAACTTATATGTTGCTTATATGCAACGCTACAAAGTATGTGTTGTAGAGCACAACTTTTGGGGGTATAGCAAACACATGAGCAGGTTGATGATTTAAACATGATTTAAAGTGGATAGGGCTGAATTTTTCCGTGGGGTTGCTTGGTAGGACTTTGTATGTGAAATTGCCCTCTGCTGCAAATTTCAGCTGATAGCTTGCTTTAGTGATGAAAGACTGCTTGCTAAATTTTGACTGTATGTTTCAGGGGTGGGATAGAAGAACAGGTCCAGGGATGTAAGTGATAGTACAGGTGGTTCTCAGGGTGAGGATCCTACCAGCATAACAACCAGTTTGGGGGGCACGCACATGCGTGCCAAACACGCACTGCACATGCATGCATGCTACCGGCTCCGATGAGCAATTACCTTCTCCAGCTGACAAGCGGCACTCAGCATTGCTGTGCAAAGCAGCTGAAGAGGTAAAACACAGGATAAAGGACAGCCTAGACCCCAGGTGGGCAGGTGGGCCAAACAGAAGACCAGACAATCATTGCAGTGAACTGGTTCGGTGTCAGGTGCTCTTCAGGACTACCAGTTCTATAGAACCGGGCCAAACCGATAGCATCCCACCCCTGAAAATATCTTGCCCTGATGGATTCCTTGAGAAGATTGTGCTTTGAAATATGACAGATGGATCTCAATCAATCACATAAACATTTAAGAACATAAAATCTTGTTTGTGGCAATAAGACCTTCTCCCTCTTCATATAATCACAATTAGCTAATTGTTTAATTTACTTCCAGTTGGGAATGTGCTTTAATTCAAATAAGAATTCAGCCCAAGTAGAAAAGCAATATCATTTCAGCAAACTTTAAAAATTTGAACAAAATATTAAGTTGTATTAATGGTTAATGCCTTCTTCTGTCTGTGGCTGCAGCAAGGATTTCCATTCTACTCTGCAGCTTCTGGTTGCAGCATTATATAGTAGTCTGTCTTCTCAAAGAGAAAGATTGCTGTGATGTTTTAATAATGGGGAAAACAATAAAAATGTTTTATTTAGGCCACATTTACATTTTCTTCTTTTGGTATGAATTACCTGAAGTATGTTAGAAATCTTAATAGATTCCAGTCCATGCTGAAAATATTCTGCAATAAAGTTGTGTGTCACTTGATAATGAACACAGGGAGTAAAGTAAGGTTATGACAATATATTTCACACCAGATATTAATTTTAATGAGTATTATGTGCTGCACACTTAAAAAAAGAATAGGTTTTTTTAATGTAAGAAGGAACATTTCTCCTATTTGCGTAGAAGTTGGTTTGTTTCTCTTGGGGGAACATGTAAATCTCATCAGAGCACATAAATACTATATATCCAGTCTTTTCCTAAATTCAGTGCTAATCAAATGGTCTTTTCCTGCTGATACACAAAGCTTTCAGGATAGGAGGAGAAGGAGAATATAACAGTGATTCCCACCCCCCACCATCAATATTAGTTATTTTGGATTAGGAATCTGAGTTGCTGTTGCTTTACTACTATAACTATTTGCTTTCCCCTTGCCAAACACCTTGATGGTAGCCATGCTGCACTATTGATTATGCAGTATTCAGCTTCATGATGTTCTAACCTGTATCTTTATTGGACACTTCTAAAGGAGATATAAAGAACGGTTGCAGGAATTGGGTATGGCCAGTCTATACAAAAGAAGGACTAAGGGTGACATAGCAGTATTCCAGTATTTGAAGGGCTGCCACAAAGAAAAAGGGATCAACCTATTTTTCAAAGCACCAGAAGCCAAGACAAGAAACAATGGATGGAGACTAATCAAGGAGAGAAGCAACTTGGAATTAAGGAGAAACTTCTTAATAGTGAGGACAGCTTGCCTTCAAAAGTTGTAGGTGCTTTGTCACTGGAGGTTTTTAAGAAAGGCCTGGACAGCCACCTATTTGAAATGGTATAAGGCTGGGCTGTCAAATTCCCAGCTTACGGGCCAGATACATCATGCGCTGGCCACGCCTAGTTTAGTGAAAGGGGAAAAAGGTCCTGATATGTCATGTGACAATGACATGACGACGTGAGTTTGACATTCCTAGTATAGGGTCTCCTGCTTGAGCAGTAGGTTGGACTAGAAGACCTCCAAGGTCCCTTCCAGCTGTATTTTGATTGATTGATTGGTATTAATTTTAGTCTGAATTGAGTAGGTATGCAGACTCATATTTCATTCACTTTGGAACATTGTATTGCTTGCCAATTCTCTTGCAGACACCAAAAGGCTTATTAGATAGTCACTGCATGTGCATTATGAGTTGGCAAAAAAAATACATTTGTTTTTGCAAAGCAGTCCCTAACTGTTAAAGTTCAGCAAGATGTTGGAGGGAGACAAAGGATCCCCTATTAAAGTATATGAATCTCCTCATATGGCTTCCGATCTGCAAGTTCTATTTACTTTCAAAATCTTCCCTTCAGAGATGTCTTGTTTTATGTGCTTGCCAGAATTGCTGGGAGTCAGTGGCATATACATTTATTTAATTAAAGAATAATAATAGAAATACTTTTCTGTTTTAAAACATTTTTCTAAATGTCCTTTTTAAATATTAAAAAGTAGATTTGAGACAAAAACAAGTTACTTTTAAGAGCTTTCCAAATTGTAGCTGGAATTGGCAATCTTCTGGAAATTGTAATGGCTCTGTTGGGACTCATAGACCAGCTGGGAAACCTACTAGAAAAGTTCTATCAAAGGTTTGCTCAGCATTGTTGCACTTTAAAACTTGTACTTTTTACTGTTGGTAGGAAAATTTGGAGAAGAAGGGATCCCACGTGCTTGATCTGGAGTTGGAGTTCGATGAACAGGCTGTCCTGCGGGAGAATATGGTCTATTTGACAAATTCCTTAGAGGTGAGCATTTGCTATGAAGCCTTAATGATATTCAGCTCTTGGTAAGATTCAGTATTTCTGAAAAATATATCAATATCTAAGATTATCACACTAAGATGTGTGGACAACTCCCAGGATACCTCAACCAGCATGGTGACTGTGGAATTCTGGAAGCTGAAATCCACACATCTTAAAAGCTGCAAAGGTGGAGAAACACTGCTCAATATTCTTTGCCTGTTTATCTTCAGTCCCTAGCTAGTGATACAAAGTCAATCTACATATAGACTGTATATTTTCATTTTTAAATCACAACAACAATCCAACTGCGGGGATATGCAGGTATACGATCCCTACTCACATTCACTCATGCCCTAGTCACATCCCGTCTTGATTATTGCAACGCACTCTACATGGGGCTGCCCTTGAAGAGCATCCGGAAGCTCCAGTTGGAGCAGCCCGCATGGTTTTGTGCAGACCCTGGTATGCACATATGTCACCTCTCCTGCAGGAGCTGTATCGATTGCCGATTTGCTTCCAGGTGCAATCCAAGGTGCTGGTTGTCACGCTTAAAGCCCTTCATGGCTTGGGGACGGGTTATCTGAGGGAATATCTCTTGCTGGGCACATCTACTCGACCAATTAGAGCGGGGAGGCAGGGAATGTGGCAGGTCCCATCCCTGAGGGAGATACACCTGGTGGGACTCAGAAGAAGGGCCTTCTCCATGGTGGCTCCCTCTCTCTGGAATATCATTTCCCCAGAGATTAGAATGCCCTCCAATCTAGCCCTCTTTCGGAAGGCACTGAAGACCTGGTTTTGCCAGCAGTCCTGGGGAACCCAGAGCAGGATGGAGTCCATCAAATGGCTAGTGTGATCTGCTGTCGTCGGGGTGGGGGGTGGGAGTCGGGGTGATTTTTAATTTTTTTTTATTTTTTCCAGATTTTGCTTTGTTGTACTAATTTATTTGATTCTTCTTGTTAGTTTTTATTTTTTATTTTTATGTTTTGTTTTAAATATGGCTTTACATTGTGTAAGCCGTCTCAAGTTGCCATAGGTGAATAGGCAGCAATATAAATTAAATAAATAAATAAATAAATTCAGCGTGGAAGTGAAAAATTGGTTTCAAGCAAGTGGCTACCCTTAAATCTATGGGTGCCTCTTTAAAGAAGCCGCATCTTTTCCCAAACTTGCACAGTAGCTTCCCATCCCAGGAAAATACACCTTTAAATTAAGGTGGAACAGCAGTTGCAATCATCTTGTATCCTGCCAATTACTGCTTAATGCAAGGATATGTTTTTCAGAGGCTGCATTGCTATTTTATATCAAACGCAGGAAAAGATGTGGCTTCTTTAAAGAGCTATCTGTATGTTTGCCGAATGTTCTGTTTGTCTCCTCTGAGGGAATTTTTCCAGAATAGCTGCCTAATCCAATTAAATCCCATATAATGTTGGCAAATAAGAAATGTTTAGTGGAAGAATTCATCCAGAATTAGAGCCCTGAAGTCAATATTAACGATCTTCTGTAAGTGAAACTAGAGTATAATGGTAACATGTTTCTTTCTTATTATCACCTGAACAGATGCATGTATTACCCTATTGAGATTGCTGTTTTTCCTCAAGTTGAGAAAGTTATTGGAAATTCTCAGCCTTTTTTGGGCAGTGTTTATTCCTTTTCTAAATTTAATGATTCCTACTATAAATAGGAATTGCTGCTTCTAACTGATTTAATTGGGGATTTATTTATTTGAATTTTTTAGCTGCCCAATTTTGAATTTAGAAAAATTCCAATTCAAATGACTATGATTACAGTTAGTATATTTATCTCAGTAACTAAAGACTGTTAGCTATATTATTTGTTGTGAGAATTATATTATATTATTTGTTGTGAGAAAAAAACTTAGCCTATTTAATGAGACAGTTACTTTGAAGAACGTAAAGGCTTTGATATGTGGGAATAAATAATGGAATGTTGGCATCTGTCATGTGCAATAGGCACTAAAGCGATAAAACATCCGATAACTTTGAAACTGCCCAAATTTGCCCAAAGTGAAATATTTACTGGCTCAGACCATTGCATTTGAGATACATTTAAATGTATAGATAAAAGAATCAAACCTGTGGAATTTTTTAAAATAAGAACTCATTAATCACAAAAAATGATTTTGTTAAAAACAGTGGAACTCTTTGTTTGATACAATTGAACTTTCTTATTAATCTATTTGAACTAATGTTTCCCCATTTTCTTCTAAAGCTGGAACATATAGAATTAAAATTTGCCTCAGAAGGAGATGAGAAAATTAAAGAAGATTGCTGTCCTGGAAAGCCATTCTGCATATTTAGAGTAGAAGTAAGTTTGGGTTTTTTTGTTTCTTCTTTTATCCATGCACGAATGTTATCCTCAATAGTTTGTTGTTTTCTGTGAGAGCTTTACACATACATTAGTCTTTATCAAACTTTTCCTTCCATCATTCCTATTTCCTACCCAGTTAAGCCCCTGGCAAGCCTGAGTGGCTGTGGTTTAGAGTTTTCTGTATCTGGGGATTCATCATCTTTGCTACTGGATGGGGTTGCTCCAGACAGACTCGGTGCACATTCTGTGGGTTCTTCTGGAATTCATGGCTCCTGTTCAAAGAGCAGATGACAGTTTTGGGCAGGAATGCTTTTGCACATTTTTATGTTTTACTCCAGTTGTGCCCATTCTTGGATTGGGAGACACTATTCTCAGACACTCATATCCTAGTCATTTCCTGAACGGACTATTGGAATGGTGCCTGAATGAGGCTGCCCTTGAAGAGTATCTGGACGCTACAGCTGGTGCTGAATGCAGTGGCATGGACAGTTATGTGCACTCCAAAAAGTTGTATAAGCTGCACTGTCATTTTGTTTATGGGTTCAATTCAAGATTTAAGAAGCATGTTGTGGGTACTGTCAGCTAGGGAGTTTCATCAGGTGGAACCTAGGAGGAAAGCGTTCTCTGTTATGTCTCCTGCTCTGTGGAATATGATCCCTCCTGAGGTGAAGCTGGCCTCAAACTAATTGGCCTTCCAGGAAGCTCTTATAAATGCTTCTGCCAACTAGTTTGGGATCCTATGATAGAGTAGAGCCTGCTAGTTTGCATTCTTTCTAAGTGTTGCAGCTATTCTGGTTTTAATATTTTTTATCCCTTTTATGTAAATTGATTGTCTTTAACGTTTTTTAATATATTTTGAGACTCTTTTTTACCCTTTTATCTCCCATGACTCTAAAGGGTATAGAAATGTGATAAATAATAATAAAATAAAATAAAATAAAATCCTAGTGGGTATTTTAGGATCACAATCTGGAAGTCATCAGTTGAACTTACAGAACAGAACATGTGGTAGTAAGGCTATGGCTGCTCCTGAGGTTTACTTAAGTATCTGTTTTTTGTTAATATAGAAACTTGCTGCTTCCTACTTACATCCATAGAATTTATTAGTATTCTCTGAGAACTGAGTCTCTCTTGAACTAAATGTTTCTCTTCTCTAAGCTGCAATGGTGTCATTCTCGACTGAGATTGCTTTGTGTAGGGCTTGACAGATGATGTGCAAAATGATTACGGAGAACATCCCTATAGCATATAAAGACTGGAAGATGGCTTCTCTGTGTATTCTTACTTGCTCAATTATTAATGGTAATAGTGCATTGGGGCTTTTCTCCTCTCTTGCTGTAATATTATTATTTTAATTAATGTTTAATTTTAATTATAAATGTTGTCTGGATAATAACATTCCTAGAATAAAAAGAATACAAGTGACAACTCTAAGCATGATGAGGAGATTCAGATGCCTTCTGTGTTATTATATCCCTGTTCAACAGTAACTCATTGCATATCCAGCTTCTAGCACAATATTTAGTTTTGCTTTGTTCCAGAATACGGAATTACTGGCTAGGTTTTAGATCAATTAGTATACATGATTAAATGCTTCACCTCATAATTTGCAAAGTATATTGAATGAAAATACTGGAATATTACTGAACACCACAAACTCTAGCCCATGTTTCAAGACATGGTGTATTACTATTATGCAGGTAGAAAGGCTGAGCAATTAGCTGTATTAATTATCTTTTGGTGACAGTTTTGGTCAAGGCTGCAGAATTTCTTACTTGTGCTTTATTTTTGAATTGGACTTGGTGTCAGTTACTCTTAATAAGAAAACTCTGTGCTTCAATCAAATGGGCAAATTGAACTGTTGAGTAGAGAGCAGTTTAGGAACCTGGAACTGCAATCTGATGCATGTCAAAACCTTGAGAATGATAGAAGCCCTGGCAGGAAATTTGACAGCTCTCATTTAAAAAAATGATGTTGAACCACAGTTTGCAGTGTGGGAAAGAAAATCTTGTTAGAGAAATGAATAAGCTTTTTTGTTAACTGTACAAGTTATGTTTATGTACTATTATATACAAAAACTTATTTATTCTATCTCCTAGAGCTTATTTCTGTGACATCAGTGTACTATTCTCACATTTTTGTGATTTTCCTATTATGTTTTCATTCTGTTCTATTATAACTTTGAGTTTTCTCCCTGATATTCTGGTTTCATTCTTTGCCCAAATGCTCTAGTTGACTCCAAGTCTTAATCACTACAGTTTCCTCTTTCTTTTCTTTTGTATTTTTATAGCTGATCTTAGATTCTTTTTTTCTTTTTTTGTTTGGCAGCAACTTAAATCAATGGTTGATAATCTCTTTTGTGTACCAGTTTAACTACTTCCTTTGCCTACTAATTCATTCTGCTATCTGTATCCCATTTTCTCTGTTAGCATTACTTATTTTTTATCTATCTATCTGTTATATTATCCCTATTATCCCATCCACCAGTCTCCCTTGATTTGACTATCATCTTGCTTTCCTCTCATAATTTATCACAGCTATGTGTCTTGTCATGGACATGATCATGACTCACTGATTCTGGTGTTAGCATCCACAATAGGTTGCATCCACATAAGGGTGCTAACCCCCCTTTGTCCTTTATCCAGTGCTGCTCTTTGTTGCTTTGGCTTCTGGTATGAAGGTCATATGCTGAAGGAGGGGAAGGGCCCTAACTCTTTTCTTCTACCCCAGTCTTGTCTCTCTAAATGCCTTCCCTTCTTGGGACCCAGTCCATCACTTCTAACTATCCTGTTACTTTGGGTTACCTGTTAGTCACTTTGTCTGCACTATTTGCCCATTTCATTGTCTTTTTAGGAATAATTTTATGAAAAGTTCTAATTTCAATTAAAATTAAATCAAAAATTAACACTAAAATAGAGTAAAAAAAATAGAGTAAAAAAGGAAAACAGAACAATGAAAAAGGAGAAAGCTAGAGGACAAAAAAACAGAAGAAGAAAAATAGAAAAGAAAGAAAAAAGAGATAAAAGAATGCTTTCCCTTTTCTTTACAGCAATTATACATACAATTGTGAATTCATTGCTTTCTCTAAAGCCCATGTCACACTACCCAACGGATGCAAAAAGGACACAGCGGACGAGCAAAATGTTCCATCCGTTGTTATC
>BHFT01048051.1:0-11306 GCA_004320025.1 Laticauda laticaudata | reverse complement strand
GTATACGGTGTGTCCTAGTGTGCCATCTGTTCTTTTGTAGATTAGTACATCTAGGAATGGTAGTTGTTTGTTTATTATATAGTTGTTTGAAATTCCCATGGAAGAGGAGGAGCGTCCTGGAATTTTAAGCCCAGCCTTTCCAGAAGAGACTGAAGCACCTCCCACTTCTGGATGCTCTGAACTGCTCATGGGAGAACCAGTTCAGATAAGTAATATCATACATGTGTTTTAATGGTTTTAAATAACACTTTTTCTAAGCAAAATGTCCCTTTAAGTAGTTTATTTTTTAAAGTTATAAATCTCCTTTCTCTTAAATTATTAAAACAATGTGTCTTTATTGCAGCTTCATTTTATTGCCCACAGGTTAAGAATACGACAGTCAACAATTGTCATCCTGCTAGAATTGGCTTCTTGGCTTCCTATCCAGATAAATACAATGAAATAAAGTACTAAGAACAATAGTTTACAAATATTACAGATTTTATTTGCAAAAGATGGTTTTTCTGTTTTGTTGCAATGCAAGCAAAGAACATTAAAACAAAGTCAGAAGCAACACATTTTATGAATAGGTTATTTGTTACAATAAGAAACTAAAGCATCTAAAACAAAGGCCCTTTCCACCTTATGCTTTTCTTTATATTAACAACAGATGCCTGGTTTGAAATCTTCATGCCATCTATATTAAGCTGCTCAGCCCAAATAAATTAAACTTTTATCAGAATCTGTTGCAGAAAATAAAATCCAGAAAGCACACATAGATAACTAATTCAGCAGGATTCATTAATTTCTTTTATATACATAATAACATTTGAAGTAAATTTACAATGCCAACAGCAGATTCTTCCAATGTGGTAGCAGTTACAGGCAAAACATAAGCACAGCAGAGAACAGCAGAGAACAGTTTCAGTATTGATTCAGAGTTGCAGACAAGTTTGCAGCTTCAGAGCTTGGAGCTTAATACAGAACCACACCCAGGCTGCTTCAAGTTTCAGTTTCCAAATAGTCCTTATTGGCTGACTTAGTTTCTATGCCTATTCATTCACTGACCTTGTTACCATGTCTGGCAGTTCATGAATATTCTGACTCCTCCCTTCATGACTGGAAGAGACATAGATCCAATTAATTTAATATTCTTCCCATGGTGCACTCTACCCGATGGCTCAGTCATTATGTCAGCCAGATTGTCTTCTAATGCATAGTGAAGCAAGCTAATCAATTTACATTTCATGGCTTCTCTTTCATTGCTTGCTTCTATTTTTTGCTCATTTTAAGGCCCTGTCCCACTGCACTTACAGATGCAAAGAGGATGTAAAACATTAAAAAAAGCTTGCCATCCATTGGAAAACGGATATGGCATCCGTTGTGTACTCATTGCATACGTGTTTCATATGCTCTATTCGTCGAGCATCCGTCCACTGCGATTTCATCCACGCAAGAAGTTTTGAGCTGCACAAAACTTTTGTGAACAGATGAACTTTCCACCATGTACGATGTAAGTCACGCAACATACGAGCAAACAAACGTTCTAATGTCCGTTTATTATCGCTTAAATGTCTGCTGTATCCTCTCTTGCATCCTCTGGGGCATCCCCGCAACTCACAACCACTGCAGCTGAAAACGAAAGAGGGAGGAAACAAAAAGTACAACAGAACGTCTACATAGTATTAGTAGCATGGAAAAAAAGGATGCACAGTGAACGATTTGCATCCGATATACATCCGCGGGCATCCCCTTTCTTTCCTTAGGCGAGTATGTGATGCATCCGCTTCATCTGCTATGCATCCGCTTTGCAATTCTCCACCTGGAGGTGTCACCCGCTTCATCCGCTAATCCGCTAGGCTTCCGATGAACATCCGTTTAACATCCCTGCTACATACTACCCACGTCCATTCTTTTCCATTCTTTTCCATTCTATTTATGCAAATTTTCACCACTTTTTGCAGCGGATGACAACGGATGGAGCCATCCCTGAAATTTTGCTCGTCCACTGTGTCCTTTATGCATACGTTTTGCGTCCATCAGCCAGTGGAACCAGGCCTTTAGCATGCAGCATTATCCTCATACATCGATACAGCTTCATTTACTTTTACATTTAAATCCTGTAACAGCTGTACGTTCCAAGTTATCTCTGAACAATGTTCAGACAAAGCAATAAATTCTGCCTCCACAGTAGGAACGGCTACAGTTGTTTGCTTCCTGGACTTCCAACCAATTAAAGCTCCTCCAAACAATACTACAATCCCTTGGACTTTTTGGACCTCCAAAATTGGACTTTCTGGTTTTACATCATTTGCATAATCACTATCAACATAGCATTTCAATTTTAATTCTTCAGAGACCTGCATTTGAAGACCCAAATTCACAGTTCCTTTCAAATACCTGAGAATCCTTTTTACACCCATCCAACACAATTGCACAGGTGCAGCAGTAAAGTGACTCAAAATGCTTATTGCACAAGCTATGTCTGGTCTGGACCATTGTGACAGATATTACTGACTGATATATCCCTTGATCACAGGCTTCACTTTCATCCTCACCCAAACTGTTATGAAAATCTATACTCACAGGTGTTGGAGAGTATTGCAATCTTTCATGTTATATGTCTCCAACAATTGTTCATTTTTCTTTTTTGACTGAGAATATAACCACCTTTCTCAGTCTTTTGTTTTTTATTTCTTTTTTATTCTTTAGTAAATAGCAGAACCCAAACCTGCTGTACAATGACCAGTACATACTTTGCTCCTCCCAAACTGGCTTTCATTGGCCAAACCAAATCTGCATGTACCAGCTCTAGACCTTTTGCTGTCTGCCTTGTACTACTTTTGCTTACTGGGAATGCCTTGGACTTTGATGAGTCCATGCTGCAAAATCCAAATATGCCTTACATCCCTTAAAATTCAAACCTTCTGCAAACTGGTCCATTTTTTGCAAAACTCGGAAACTGGTATGGCCAACTTTTCTGTGCAAAAGGTGAACACATGAATCATGCTGTGCCACATTTTTAAATGTTTGTGCACACTAAATCTTGTGTTTTGCAACATAAAAAGATTATCCTCTTTTATGCCCTTTGTACATACAATTCTATTTCTTTTTATGAGAAACCTTTCATTTACAAATGTGGTCTAAAATTCTTGCTTATCTAAAGTAGAGACACTCAGTAAATTTTGCTACATTTTAGGCACACATAAGACATTAAACCTCTTTTCCAGATATGGAATTTGCACTGCCTCTTCCAATGACTTTGGACTTCTTACCATTTGCCAAGGCTACTGCATTTCCAGCAGCTGGATCCATCCTCTATTGTTGCTGTTCTTTGCAGGGTTGTAATCTGATCTCTTTTGCTGCTTTTCTCTTCTCTGCAGACAGCCAATCTGTGGAACTTTCCGTTGCTCTTATTCTCTGCTCCTCAGGCCCCCACCTCAGGAATTTTTCTTTATTACTTCTATTGGCAGATGTTCTCCTCAGCAATCAAACAAGCCTTTAAGGCCTCCAAATGCAATTACTGCTCTGGTTTGCATTCAAATACTGCAGAAACAATGTCCCATGTGCCATCCAAACTGTTTAACACCAATAGCACTTTTTAAGATACAGGAATCTGCATCCCACGCTATTCTAACTCCACAAACAAAGTTTGCACGTTCACTAGATACTGCTCCAGATTCTCCTAGTTGCAGATGGGCTCTGTATAATTTTCTTGATAATTGCACAATATTGCATTCAGATACACTCACATGCACATTTCTCAAATTCAGCCAGACCTCCTTAGCACTCTTTAAATCAACTACATTGATAAAGTGGTACTTACCTAAACACTGTTTCTCAGGGACTCAATGGAAGAATCCAGAGTGAGTAGTCTCATGTCACATGCTCATCAGACTGAGTTGAATTCTGAGGACACACCTCCCTGGTCCCCAGTTGAAATGAAGGTGAAGCAAATCCAGCCATCCTTCTCTAAGCCTAAGGCAGCCCCTCCTGACTCTGGACCAGAGATTCCACAGCGAGGATGGATTCTCCCATCAACTCCCTGAGAAATGGCGTTCAGGTTAAGTACCAATGCCCATTCTCCACTGAGTCAACGGGAAAATCCAGAGTGGGACATACCAAAGTTGGCTGTCCTATGGGCGGGCATCGGTCTGGTCTGAAGTCCCCGCCTCAACATGTATTCCATGTAGGACTCACCTGCCGAAGGCTGCTTCTGCTGCTGTGAAGGTGTCTAGTCTATAGTGCCAGATGAACGGCGATAATGACCACGTTGCCACTCAACAAATCTCCTCCACAGAGGCCTGTGTCGCCCAAGCTGCCATTGTGGCCATACTCCTGGGTCGTGTGCCATAATCCTTCTGGGCACCAGGAGGGCATGGAGCTCATATGCCTTGGCAATACAAGCCCTTAGCCAGGGTCCAACAGTGGAAAGTGTAACCTTGTGTCCCAGAGTTGATGGTTGAAAAAACAGGGACTCAGTTTTCCTGATAAAAGTGGTTTGTTTTATGTAAATACGGAGGGCCCTCCTCACATCCAAGATATGCCATCTCACCTCCCCAGCATGCCTAGGCTCTGGACAGAAATCAGGCAAGATCAACTCCTGTGAACGATGGAGCAAGGAGTTCACCTTAGGTAGAAAGGCAGGGTCCAACTGCAGAACCACTCTGTTCTGATAAGAAACACATAGGTTCTTCCTCATCAGTAAGGCAGCAACCTCTAAAATCCTTCTGGCCACCAGGAAAACCACCTTGTACGTTAGGAGGCACCGGCTGGCCTCTCATAGAGGCTCAAATGGTGCCACCATCAGAGCCTGTAATACTTTTGGTAGCTCCCAGGTGGGGTACCAGTGCACGACCGGTAGCTTCAGGTTCACTGTACCTCTAAGAAAGGCTCTCATCCTAGGGTGCTGGGCGAGAGGTCAGGTTCTCGATTGACACCACTAAAGCCAAGGCTGTCATCTGCTGTCGTAAAGTATTCGGTGATAGACTGCTGTCTTGACCATCTTGCAGAAAGTCCAGAATATCTGCCTCCAACACTGAAGTGGGTTCAATCTGACATCTTGAACACCAACTGAAGAAATTCTTCCACGTTGCATCATAAATCCTAGCAGTGGAAGGCCATCTGGCTGCCTGAGTAGTCCTTATGACCTTTGTGGAGAACTTCTCCCCTCTCAGAAATCCCCACTCAAGTGCCAGATGGTCAACTGTAGCTACTGGGGCTCCAGATGTTTGATGGGACCCTGCCTGAGGGAGACTCCAAGGCCTGGAAATTGACAGGCTTACCAGCTCAGCAAACCACAGTCATGGAGCTAGTAGTAAGACCTCCACCATCTCCGACAGCACATTCCTGATTGTACCTGGAAATGAGCAGAGGGGGAAAGGCATACAATAAAACCACGGGGCCATGGGGAACACAGTGTGTCGACCCCTTCCGCCCCTGGTGCTGGGAACCTCATAAGGAATCAAGGAAGTTGGGAGTTTGATGAATAGCCAAAGAGATCCAGGATCGGATGGCTGAACCACTCCAAAAGTTCCTTGAACAGACTGAGATGCAAGCACCATTCTGACTGGTCGACTGTGGCCCTGCTTAGCCAGTCTATCTACACATTCGATATTCCCGAGATGTGTTCTGCCCATATCGATAGTAGATGTCTCCCAAAGGCACAGTAGGGTTGCTTCCTGCATTAGGGACCTGGACCTGGTGCCACCCTGCCGACTGATGCAGGCCTTGGTGGCCACATTGTCTGTGAGGAGTAGAGCATACTGTCCCAAAGCCTCCTGCTGGAATCCTTTGAAGGCCAACTGAGCTGCCCTGAGCTCCAGCTAGTTGATATTGTGATGCAGCTCCTCTTCCATCCACAGCTCCTGGGTAACCTGTGATCCAGGTGGGGCCCCCAACCAAATAAGATGGCATCAGTTGTGATGGTCAGTCTTTGAGGTTCTTTGAAGCAACAACCCCAAGCAATAGCCCAGGACCACCATCAGTGGAGTGAGCCACGTACCCTTGGTGGCACTCAAACCTTCACTGCTGAATTGCCCAAGCCCACCTTTTCATAGGGAAGCAAAAATCATTGCAAGGGACCGGGTGTGAAATCTTGCCCAGGAAACTATGGCAATGCAGGAGATCATTTTGTCCAGGAGCTGAGACAGCAATGCAAGAGGAACCCCTCTGGCTGACAGGATCTGGCCCATCAAGGCCTTGATGCTGTCCTGTCACTCCTGGGAGAGAAAGATATGTCTGGTCAAGGTGTCTATAATTGACCCTAAGCATATGTGGCAGGTCGAGGGGACCAAATGACAATTGTCCATGTTTATTGAGAAACCGTGCTCCCTGAGGATCCCAATTGTCTTTAGCAGATCCTTCTCTGCTTGTCGGTATGAGGAGGACTCGATCGGGATATTGTTCAAGTAGCACTGGATCCTGATGGGAAGGGTTCTGAGGTATGCTGCCACACTGCCAGGATCTTGAAAAGCATTCGAGGAGCCAATGAAAGCCAAATGAGTGGGCTGTGTACTGAAAATGGCAGCCAGCATAGCAAAACCACAGGAACTTTTCATGATTTGGATGAACAGGCATATCAAGGTAAGCCTCCATCAGATCCAAAGAGGTCAAGAAGAACCCTTCCCAAATCCCTTCCATAATGGAATGGAGGGATAGCATCTTGAATCTTCTGGAGACCAGATGCCTGTGGAGTCCCTTGAGATTTACAAACAACATCAAATAAAACCCCTGCCTCCTCTGGTGCACCAGCACAGACTGGATGGCCTGAATGTCCAGCAAATGCTGATTGCCAATTCCATGAGGTCCCTCTTTGCCAGATCTCAGTAAATGAAACATTTGGGTGTGAAGAGAGAAACTCAAGGGACTAGCCTGTTCCAGTTGTCTCCCTGATCCAGGCATCCATCATAGTCTGCTCCCAATGATGTATGAATAGACCAAGACAGCCTCCTATGAGGGGATCCAGCTTGATGCCACTTAGAATGCCTGAAAGCATCTGCTATTGTTGCCACGAAAGGGCTGCTTTCCCTGTGACTGCTGTCTGCCTCTGGATCCAAATGCTGGCCTATCTGCTCGGTGGGTAGGTCTAGGGAAAAAGGGCCATTGATTTACGGTGGTGCTTCCGCCGATGTTGGTTCAGAAACCGTGATCATGCGCGACTCTGGTCCATGTTTTCCTTGTCGGAAGGGTCCCTACGGGACCGGTGTCATCTTGACCCACCTTGAAGGGGTGGGCGAAGAGAGGGAGACTGCCAGTGGGGTTGAGGGGAGCCTTCCCTCCCTGGCTAGGTATAACTCCCCTAGAAGACAGGGAGAAATGGCAGTCTAAACTGGCTGCCCTGAAGATGGAAAGCTGCCAGGATCTAAGTTTTGTGCTGGAGCAGTGAAGTGGTGAGTGACATGCAACCAGATAAAGGAAC
Organism: Laticauda laticaudata; assembly: GCA_004320025.1. NCBI lineage: Eukaryota > Metazoa > Chordata > Lepidosauria > Squamata > Elapidae > Laticauda > Laticauda laticaudata. Next base: position 3,907 of record BHFT01048051.1, on the reverse strand, counting down.
TTAATTTTCTCTTAACAACCCCAAGAAGTAGAAAGAAAGTGCTCTTGCATAAGAGCAACGCAGCAGCGAACAGAAAAAAAAAGGAAAATACAAGTTTGAAACAAAAATTGGTTCATAAAAAACTACAATGAAATTAGTGACAAAACTTCGAATACTATAAATTTGCATTAATTAGGCACTGGATTAAATGCTGGACTTGCCTGGATTTGGTTAATATTCAGAAAATTAATTGTGAAATGGTTGAAAACTAATGTATAATATAATTAAAAAAGAAAGGAAAAGAACTTTAAAAAGTGGAAAATGATACAGAGCGCCATCAAATGGTCAAATATTTTTTTCCTACAAATTATATGAAAATTTACTGGACTTATGACTGTTATGAAATAAAAGACAAATGAAATAATAAGAACCCCAGAAATTTTGAAAAAAGGGGGAGAAACTCAAGATTGGATATACAATGCAAATTTCCTGGGATTGTTGGGTTTGTTGAATTATGACATAAGACAGCAGAAGGATTAACAAATAAATTAAAGATAGAAAGCGAGACTTTGGAACATAAAATTACAGTGAAGGATGTTGAGTATTAAATAGATTTAACTGATTATTAAAAATGGAAAGATTGAGACATTGTATACAGATTAACTATGGTTGAACAAGATAAAAGTTGCTATGACTGGATGGTGGGGATGGCAGATCAGAATTTTAGTCTTACATTCCCAAACAAGAGGAAGAACAAAGGAGCAAAATCTTAGCTGAGATAATCGATAGACAATATTGGCGAAGCTTTGGAAATAACTGAAGAGAAGATTGATGGATGGAATAGATGAGGTTATTCGAGTTTTACCAGATACGCAATGGAGAATAGCCTACTAAGAGAAGTTCACATCAGATTTACAAAGGAAAGGCATTAATAACACAAATATTGGCAAGTGGCAGAGAGAAAACAATTGTAATGATAAGATAAGGGAAGATTGGGGTGGGTTTTGAAACAAGTACCCAAAGAGAAGAGAGAGTGAGAACAGAATATCCGAATTCTTGACCAAATTGCTTACTAGAAAAGAAAAGTGAAATTATAGATGGCTGATTCCAAGAAGATTTAAAGGCCTGGTCCCACTGCAAGCTTACAGATGCAAAGTGGAATGTAAAACGTTAAAAACAGCTTGCCATCCGTTTTGCGAAAACATTATTTTGTATCCGTGGTGTGACTCATCGCATACGTTGTTTCATACGCTCTATGCCATCCAGCAGTCCGTGCCAATACGATTTCATCCGCGAAGTTTTGTATGCTGCACAAAACTTTGTGACCGAGATGAACTTTCCACATGTACGATGTTAAAGAAGAGGATACCTAATCATGGTCAGAAGCTTATATTACACTTGTTCAAAAGAAGAGGCAATCCATTAACAATCAATGAAGCTATAGACGCTATTTCCCTACTAAACGCAGATTATAAAATGCTTTGCTCAATATTGGCAGAAAGACTTAAAAAATACTTAAATAATTTTATCCATCCTAATCAAAATGGGATTTTCTGCCAAAGAGACAAATTAAAGACAATATGAGAGTAATTCTTGGATCACTTTGGAATAATTACGAGGCAACATCCTGAAAAATCAAATAGCTCTGCATATTTCTAGATGCACAGAAGGCATTTTGATAAGTGTGATTGGCATTCATGTTATTACTGCTGGAACAGATGGGCTTTACTTAGACAAATTTATTCAATGCACATAGAAGCTAGTAATATCATGAGCAAACGAGCAAAGGTAATGAAAGAGGGAGAACTTCGACAGACTCTACTGATATAAGGAAAGGAACAAGACTAAGGGTGCCCACTGTCACCTTTGTTGTTTTGGTGGAAACTTTGGAAGTGCTAAATAGAATATATTTTACATGAAAAGAATGGTAAAGGGATGAAAATTTAAAAGGAAGAATTTAAGTTGCAGGCATTGCAGATGATTTGGTTTTTATCTTAGAAGACCCAGCTAGAAACAGCATCAAAATTTGCAGAAAAGATGGAGACATATGGAAAGGTGGTGGCTTGAAAATTAAATAAAGATAGACAGATCTTGACAAAGATATGCTATGCAAGGACAAAGGTGAAGGAACTGCAGACTTATTGGAAAATTCAGGTCACGAATAAGATCAAGTACTTGGGGATATATTGACAGCAAGATGCAGTACACTAAAAGAGAATAATTATATCAAACTTAAACCAGCAGATAGCAGCTAGATTTGGGGAAATGGGAAAATTTACAACTGTCATTAATAGGGCAGAAATATCACATGTCAAGATGAAATATATTTACCCAGAATTTTAGTTATTTGTTTCGAAATAATTCCATCAGGCTTGGAAATTTACTTTGAAGATTTAAATAAAATTGGTGTTGAAATATATATGGCTAGCTAAAGAAAGCGAGAATAAAGTTAAAAACTTTGTTACAAGATGCGTTAGAATAAAGGCCCTGTCCCACTGCCTTATGGATGCAAAGAAGGATGTATAAACGTTAAAAAGGCTTGCCATCCGTTGGAAACACTATGCATCCGTTTGTATACTCACTTTGCATAGTGTTTTCATATGCTCTATCTGTCGACGATCCATCCACTGCGATTTTCATCTGCGCGCACAGAAGTTTTTGAGCTGCACAAAACCTTTGTGAACGGATGAACTTTCAGCCGTGGTTAGCGATTAAATCCAAGACAAACGAGAACAAACATTTTATGTCCGGTTTATCTCCATTAAAAGTCCCGCTATATCCTCTTCTGGCACTCTGGGCATCCTCGCACTCACATCCGTGCAGCTGAAAACGGAAAAGAGGGAGGATAAGGAAAGGGTAGCAGGAACATCCTATACCATCGTTCGTGCACGGAAAGTAGAAAGGATGTGTTTGCATCCGATATACATCCGGCAGTATCGCGCGCTTTCTTTCTTTAGGCGTACGTAATGGCATGTCTTGGCGCTTTTTTTATCTTCCGTGTCAATCCACTAGGCTTCCTATGAACATCTGGTTTAACATCCCCGCTACATACTACCCACGTCCGTTCTTTTCTGTTCTGTTTATGCAAATTTTCACCACTTTTTGAAGCGGATGACAACGTATGGAGCCATCCCCGAAATGCTCGTCCGCTGTGTCCTTTATGCATACGTTTTGTGTCCGTCGGCCAGTGGGACCTAGCCTTAAGTGAAGGATTTGGTTTGCCTAATTGGGAGTTACATTACCAAGCTACAAATTTGATGTGGGTTAAGGAATGGATAACATTATGAAATACCAGTTTGACATGATCTGTTGTTGTGGTGGCATGTTTATTTATGGTACAAAGGAACTAAAATACAGGGTTACTTTAGAACAGAGGTCCCCAACCACCGGGCCCCAGACCGGTACCGGTCTGTGGATCATTTTGTAATGGGCCGCAAAGAATGAATCATCATGATTAAAATATATATAGAAATATGTTTTTCGTAAAGAAATAGTAAAGAAGCCCTTTTACTATTGGGGAAAAATTGATTTTGCCGGTCCTTGAAAAATGTATCTGCGTGAAACTTGTCCCTGGTACAAAAAAGGTTGGGGACCAATGCTTTAGAAGACATTATATATGGGAGTCTCTGTGGTTATACTGGGAGAAGATTAAAAGACAATGTTATTTGAAAATTCCAGTCTGACTATCGATTATTGAAGCATTTTCTTACCCTATAATATATAAAAAGGAACAAACAGATATGGTGAAATATTAAATGAAAAGGGTGAACTCAAATCTATACAAAAAGTAGAGGGACAAGGTATAAAAATGAATTGGTTTTCATACGCGCAAATACATACAACATATGATAAAGTCTCTAAAACAGAAGGTTTCTATGATAAACTGACTGACTTAGATAAGATTTTGACAGGTACTGATGAAAAGGTG
>BHFT01048050.1:0-13533 GCA_004320025.1 Laticauda laticaudata | reverse complement strand
CTCCCTGGTCCTTCTTTCACTAGACGAGCTAATGCCATTTACTGTAACCGTTCCTCATATGCCTTAGACTCCAGTTTCTTGTATATCCTTCTCTGCACTTTTTCTGGAGTCTCAACATATTTTTTATAATGTGGTGACCAAAATTGGATGCAGTACTCTAGGTGTGGTCTTGTATCCTTACTGTTAATGCAACATAGGATTGCATTAGCTTTTTTTTGGCTTGCTGCTGCTAAACTGCTGGCTCATATTTAGTGTCACTGCCCTGGTGGAGGTCCTGACTCTGAGGACAGAGGAGGAATACACGCGCAACAGGAAGTGGGGGTGTGGCTTTCAGAGGTGGTGGAAGAGGCTGGGGAAGGGCAGAAAGTCCACTGAGGCAGTCAGACGGAGGATCCAGGCGCTAACCCTATCCCTCCTTGGTCACACAGAGGTGAGAGGATCAGGGAAAAGCGGAGGGTCTACTCAAGAGGCGATTAACCGTGATCCTCCTGTGGCCTACAGATAGGGAGCTATGTCATATAAGATTTTGCAGCTGCGCAGTTAGAGTTGCTGAAGTCAATTAGTGTTTATTTGAAAGGAGGTTTATCTTTGGCTCGGCGTTTTCCCATCGGACCTTTTCTCTGTTATTTTTCTGGAATTTTATAATTAGTTATCGTTGGCTTGCTTCAGACTTGTCATCAATGCTGTTTGTTTTTGGTTTTTTGTTTGCTCATTATTTACTTTTGTGACTTTAAATTAAACTGTGCCTAATAAAATAGTGAAGGTTAAGTTGAAGGCTTAATTGAACTCCAGCCGGCTTTAATAATCAGTTTAGGGTTATTTTGAGAGACTATGGGTCCATGACATTTAGAGATGGTTTGTCCCTAAGACTCCAAGATCCCTCTCACAGTTACTGCTATTGGCCTGGGTTTCACCCTGTTCTATATGTGTATATTTTCATTTTTCTTCCTAAATGTAGGATCTTTAACTTTTCTCTACATGGAATTTAATTTTGTTAGATAAGACTAGGGGTTCTAGTCTGTCAGATCCATCTGGATCTTGACCTATCTTCTTTGGGTGTTAGCTATTTTCTGCAGCTGAGTATCATCTGCAAATTTGGTAAGTTCCCTTTTTATTCCTCATACTAAGATTATTAATGAATATTTGAAGAGTAGCCTAAGAAGGAAACTTTTGTGGCACCCCATGCCTTCCTTCCCTCCTACGCTTAGACGCCTTAAGGATAACTTAAAGTAAGTTTGTCAGCCAGTTGTGAGTCCATTAGTGGTGGTGCTATACTTATTCTATTCTTTTTCTAGCTTACTAAGAAGTAGGGGTTGTGTCTATTTGTCAAATGCTTGCTGAAATTAATTATTTGTCAAGTATTTTTGTTGGTTAATTTTAGTCATATTTGAAGAATGAAATGATTGGTTTGGCATTGATCTGTTTTAAAATTCGTGCTGACTGCGTTATTATTTTCCTTGTTTTAATATGTTGGAGATGTGTTTTTTTTATTCTCTTTTCAGTATATTCCGGGTATTGAGTAGGCTGATTGGTCTCTTGTTTCCCTGGTCTGTTTTTTTTTTTCCTTTTTTTGAGATGAGAACCACATCATTTCTTTTCCAGTCCCTCTGGTAAAGGTGCGCTAGGTGGTGTGCAGGATTTTTTGAAAGATATGGTGTAGTGGTTGTGAGATGACCTCTGCCAGCCTCCTTTAAAAACTCTGGGATATAATCGCATCAAGGCCCAATGATTTGTGTTTCATCAAGATCAGACAGATATTCTCTTACTATTGTTTTTCTGGCTTATTTTAAATTTTATTTCTTTGCTGTCATTTTACAATATGTTTTTGGTGGGTTGTTGAGCTTATAGTTTCTTTTTGCGTGAAGACTGATGCAAAGAATGAGTTTAACAGTTCTGTTGTCTCTCTGTTGCCTGTTTACTTCCTTGCCGTCTCCTCTCTTTAGTAGACTGACCATTTCCTTGATTTTTTTCTTGTTTTTTTATATGTTGGAAGAACTTTTTTTTATTATCTTTGACTTTTGTGCAAGTCTATTGTTCCCTTTCTGAGCCATTTTGCTTTCCTTTTGACTTCCGGTCATTTGGCAAGATTCTGGCTATCGCTGATATTCTGCCTTAGTTGTATGTCTTCTTTCCATTTTTGTACTTGTCCTTTTTTTCTTTCATTTGCATAGAGAGATGCTTTGTGGCAGGTGCCATGATGGTTTCCTTCTGGGTTTCTTGTTTTTCTTTTCTCAGTGGTATTGTGCTGGTCTGGGTTTATGATCATACTTTTTCAGCGTTTCCCAACATTCTTGAGTTGTTTTCCCCTCAGAATTTTCATTCCTGGAATCCTTTCCAAGTTCTCTCTGAGTTTATTAAAATCACCTCTTTCAAATCCAAGACTCTGGTGTCATTCATGTTCTAATTGCTTTGTGTATATGTTAATGTTGTTTCTAGTATGCACGTGGTCAGTCTCTCCCAAGGTTTCTGAAGTTCAACTCCCTCTATCACTTCTTCTCTGTTTGTAAGAATTAAGTCCAGTATGGCTGTCCCTCTAGTTTACCCTCTAAGCCTTGTGGAACAACAAAATTGTCAGCTAGGTTGGTTAGGAATTATTTGATTTCTCACTTTGGTGCAGAATTAGTTTCTCCAATTGATATCAGGATAATTGAAGTTTCCCATTACTATTGTTGTGTGTTTCCTGCATATGTTTTGTATAAGTTTTGGTCTGCAAAAAGGACATCTATTTTTTCTGCTTGAATTCGGTGGCCTATTCATTTTATACAGCTTGGCCTATGTCATTCTTTTTTTTACTTTTATATTGACCCATATGCAATTCTAGGCAGGTTTTTCATGTTTGGTTTTCATGCATTTTCTGCCCCTAGCAGTAAGTGGTCCTTTGCCTAGAGTGGCAACTCCAGCCTCCTCTTTTATGGGGTCTGGTTTTTTTGGAACAGTTTGTATCCTTCTACAGTATGTTCCAATCATGGGTTTCATCCCACCAGTTTCTGTTATTCAACTTAATAATATCTGCCTTCATGTATTTGTAGTTCAAGTTCCACCCTGGTTTGTTGCCCCAGACTTTGGTGCATTTGTATATTAGGTACTTGAGATCTTTATGTCTGACGGCTTGTTTACTGCCTACAAACCTGTGTTGTGGCCTGCCTGCCCTAGTTTTGTTGCCACCTGTTTGATGCACATGGTATGACACTCACTATTAGTGCTTGTTTTGGTTTGAATGGCAAGGTTGATAAATCTACGCTGCACAAATCATCTATTTTGTCATGCAGCTGGTAATCCTTATTAATTACTAGGTTGCTGGACAGAAATGTTTTGTATCCATTAATTCTCTTGTCCGGCCACTGTTCCAGTTTAAATGTTTATCCAGGAAATCTGTGAAATTTAACCCAAGTAAATTCAGTCCCTTCTCTTTGATGGATGCAACCCATCTATTTTGTGTACAGTTTTTTCATTGGACACTGCAGATATCATACATGATAGCAGTCTTCCAATATTTGAGGGGCTGCCACAGAGAGGAAGGGGTCAAGCTATTTTCTAAAGCACCTGAAAGTCAGACAAGGAATAATGGATGAAAACTGAACAAGAAGAGATTTAACCTGGAAATAAGAGAAACTTTCTGACAGTGAGAACAATCAACCAATGGAAGAGCTTGCCCTTGGAAGTTGTGGGAACGCCATCACTTGAAACCTTCAAGAAGAGATTGTATTGCCATTTGTCAGAAGTGGTGTAGGGTTTTCCGCTTGGGTGGGGGGTTGGACTAGATGATCTATAAAGTCCCTTCCAACTCTGATTATCTGTTATCTGTTATATTGATCTCAGGTGAAATGAAGGTAACTCTGCAACAAAGGCTTTGATCAGACAGCTTTGATCAGACATTGGAAACACTTTGGATTAATACAAATTTCTTGAAGATGCCGCTCAATTTTGAATCCAGCTTTGAAATGTATCTCAGTGCTCATGCTATCTTCTAATTGAATTGAACAAAATCTCTTATCACTTCCAGCCACCATACTATACTTTCTATTCTGGGAATCTGAATACCTGTCCTACACTGGCTGCAGAAAGATAGAATTTAGTGAGTTTATAGTATCATTTTTCAAAGCACCTACACTTTTAAATGTTAATTTCACAATGAACCTTGTTCTACTTCACAAAGAATAGAAGCATTCCAAATGTCCTCAGAAGCATTAATTAGCTAGACTTATAATGAAGGAAAGGATGAATCTATCCTACCATTTAAAGTTCATGCATAGCCAAGTCTTTGAGCTAGAGATTATCTTTCCAAATGTAAATGTGGTGGAGAGAATAAATGTACAAAATAAAATGGAGTATGCATGTTTTCCCTCCTTGTCTTTTAGCAATGACGAGGTCAAACTAATCTCTTTGTCTAATCCCATGAGCTCCCAATGGATCCTCCCAACGTCCAGACAAAACTCCCTGCAATCCCAGAGAACCCCAGAGAAAAGAAGCCTTTTTTTTAACTGGCTCATAGTACAGTCCATGGGGAGTCCTAACAAAGGCTTTGCAACACAGAGAAGGCTCAACTCTGGATTTCCTTATTGATAGGCCCCAGTTTGTGCAAGTTGGAAGAAATGGTTCCATTTTACCTCCTTGAGTAGATTCCCTACAGAATTGTGTCCTGAGTCCACTACTCTTCACCTTGATGACCCATGACTGCTGTACCAAATCTGCTACAAATCATATTGTGAAGTATGTGGATGACATGACAGCGGTGGGACATCAGTGAAGATCCTTATAGGGAAGAGTGAAGGCTCTGGTGGACTGGTGCAATAAATGTAACCTGTTTCTAAATGTTAATAAAACAAAGGAGATCATTATAGATTTTATAAAGAGCCAGCATAGTCCTATTCCACTCAGTATCAAGGATGCTGCAGAGGCGGTCAACAGTATTAAGTATCTGTGGGTGCAGATAACTAACAATCTGAACTGATCTCTCTACACATCATCCTTAGTGAAGCACACAAACCATATCTGCATTTCCTGTGTTGGATGAGGAGAGCATATCTTTCTCCTTCTGTCCTGGTCACTTTTTATAGAGGCACAACTGAGAGAGTTTTAATAAATTGCATAACTGTTTGGTTTGGTGGCAGCACTAAGTCCTAAACTAGGCCTCCTAATTTCTAGTTAGCCATTACTGCTACGGTAGCAGTACTTGGAGTAGGGTGACATGTGACCTATGGGAGTAGGGGTGACCTATCTTTTTTTATTATTGAGGATTGATATTTTGCTCTGAATAGGTGTTCATTGCAAATGTATTGTGCTTAAAATGTTGGAAAGCAATGCAAACGTTCTCCTTTAGATGCATGATCATCTGCAATCCATCTAAGATTTTAAAAAATGAATTAACTACAAGTGATAAAGCAGGAAAAATAAGCTTTTTGTACCCAAGGGCTACTATAATGGCTGGAGTGGATGAGTGCTACAAAGCAGTTAGGAGAGCATCATGTATTTTGACATGATGGGAATGTGATGGGGGTTTTGGGGAGGGGTTTTGAGGAGGCCTAGTTTAGTACCTTAATGATTATTTTGCAAAGAAACCTAGATCAATTTTATAACCTCTTATTTATTTTATTAAAATATGATCAAAATCTTTCCAAGGTAGAATTTCTTTATAGGTAATCCTCAACTTATCACCATTCATTTAACAAAATTACAATGGCACTGAAAACATTGACATGATTGGACCCTGCTTTTTGTATTTTCCATCTCTGAATGCCAGGAAACTAAAATTTGGCAATATAGTAATAATAGCATGAGCAAATTATAAAACAATCAGATATGACAACCATTTTCTCATCACACTGCTTTCATAGTTTAAGCTGTACAATTCAAAAACCCTCATAACAGTTCTGAAAAAGGAAGTATTTTAAGTGTCTTTTTAAATTTTAGGAGATTACTTTCCAGGCATGATTCCAAGGGGAGTCATTTCCAAAGAAATGATGCTAGATCGGAAAAGGCTGTAAAATATATATATAAAAAACCCTAACAGACTCTAATGAATTGGAAGATGAATTGTGATCTGCTGATTCAAATAACTAGGTATCCTTGTAAGCAGAATGCTAAAAGCCAACACTCACCATTTAAGTTGATTTTGTTCTTGGAGACTGGTGCAAATCTAAAGACTGGTGAAAAGAAGACAGAGGAAAATGGAAGAATTCCAGAATTTCATGAAGTGTACAATTTTGAAGTTGAATCAAAGGATGGGGAATAACTTTAGGAAGTCCTACCAGCAAACTACTATAGTAATTCAAACAAGACACACTAAATCATGAACTTCTTCCAGTGATCATAGTATGAAAGAGAAGAATACAGTACATTCTTTGCAATCAGGAATCTTGTCCAATTTATATTTGCAAAGGCTCTGTTGTGTTAATGCTATTTGTCTAACCTTTATCCAATCCATTTTGTTTATATTCAAATGCAATGCTGCAAAATATATGACCACAATAAAGAAAGAATTGAAAATATAAAAGGAAAAATAAGATAGAAGCAAGGGAAATGGGTAAAATGGAGAAAATAAATGTAATATTGCTACAAATGATATATTTATTGAAAAATTGGTAAAATAAATATGTGCACGCGATGGAACTATTCAATTATCTGGCCAAGAGGTAGGGAGGATTCTTCATTTACTCAAGTTGTATCTTGATCAGTTTAATTGCTAAGCTATACCAGGCCTTTTATACCTTCACTGTGTCTTTTGAATTATCCCAAATGTCTTATTTGGGTTATAATGAACTACAATGTTATCAGTAGTTTTGTTTGTGTAGTTATCCATCAAATTAAAAGAATTTTTTTTAAAAAAAGGCAGCTTGCAAAGATTGTAAATAAGCTATATCTCTGGCCTGGAGATTGAATAGCATATAAATTCATTAATAGACAATAAAATAAAATACAATGCATCATCTGATGCATATAGATGTGCTGCCATAGGATCCTCATGATATGCAGAAATGTGTATGTTTTGTAATCATATATTTAATATTCTGTGCAGCATAGCACATTCTGAGAATAGCAAGGGCTGGCCAGCCCTCACCCCCACCCTCAAGTAATGAATTACAGCATACGTAAATCTTTCCACAAAGCCTTAGGTTGTAAAATAACAAGGGGGTACAGATCTAATTTAATAGCTCTGTAAGCATGTTGTCTAACTTTGGGTGGATAAGGAAGATTATATTGGTGCCACATTTGGTACTTTTACTGTATTTTGATGTTGAGTCTGCTCTGAGCTTCTCTTCTTTTTTGTTTTCAATATATCCAGCCTGCTTTATTAGTAAGCCAAGGAAACTTGCCATGTTCTTAAATCACTGGATTCTGCTTTTCTAGAGAGATGCTGACTAAGGTACAATCCTAGGATGTGCAGATATTTGCATGGATACTTTGAAGAATGTTTTTGAGGATGAATATACCACATCTTTTTACTATACAGTACAATTGGAATTCTTATCAATCAAATTGTCCTCTACAGTCTTTTCAGACTGATGGTCTCTGCACTGGAACAGTAACTCTCATGTATATTTCAAGTTCTTATGCTGAGAATTGCATATTCCAACTCATCTATAGTTTATTTATTAAAGAAGTGAGATCTGCTATTGATCCATGAACCAACTCCATTATGATACTCCCTCACTGGGGCCCCAAATCAACTGGCAGAGCCAGGTCTTCAGACTCTTGTGGAAGGTCCCTATTATATGTGGCAAAGTCAGTTATATGCACAGGGAGCTCAATTTTGATACACATGAACTGGCATGATAATGGCATAATATAACAGCTGTTCTTCATTTAGATGTCTCCTTCCAAAACTGTTCAACCTTTGTATCTCTACAACCCAGAATGAAACAGAAAACAGTGACATGCAGATATCCCTGGGTTATATAAGGCTTGGCTTTGTTAAACTCAAGTTTATGCAAATGTTTTCATAAGGCATATTTAAGGGACATATAATTCTGTGTTACACATTCAGTGCAAAGTAGCATGGTATTCATATAAATAAATAAATACAACCCCCCCCCCCCCCNCCCCCCCCCCCCCCCAGGATAATTGCTTAAACTAGGCTTTCTGCTGCTGTTTTGATCCAACTCTATAATTGTGTCACAATTCAACGAAGGGCCTAAAAAGGACACAGAACTTGGAAAACAAAGTCTGTTGTTCTTCTGGTATCACAGACATGCTAGCATTTACCAAGGATAACTAAATCAGGAAACAAACAAACAAAACGTGCACATTTTCTTTAGTATGTATTAGTTCTGTGCTAGCTGCTTCCCTGTGCCATGAGAAATTATTTGATTGGTTTTCCTTTAGAAGAGAAAAGCAAATGCGACTTACTATCTGTTTTTAAATGTTCACTGGAATCCAAGAAACTGCAGCATACAATCAAACATTGGCCCATCTAAATCATTATATAGGCCTTTGATGCCTATCAGTCCAAACCACTGTAATCAAAATGTGTGGAGGATTACAGGTTAGTATATCAATATAACCAGGGGTGGGATTCTACCAGTTCGTACCTATTTGCTAGAACTGGTTTGGAGAACCGGTTATTAGAAGAAATTACTGGCCTAATCCTGTAATGAAGGCAGGAAGGAAACATCCTGGTGTTGTTGCTTACAGAAACTGCCTCTCCATTAATCCTTATTACATTCTTGGCATGATTAGACTTCCTGCCTCTGGAACTTCTCTGGAGTTTTTTTCCCCTCCTTTGCTAGTATTTTGCTTGTGTGGAGTGACCATTCAAAGTTACAGTGGCACTGCAAAAAGTCACTTATGACCATTTTTCCCACTTATGATTGTTGCAGCATCCCCACAGTCATGAGAGGCTAGGTGAGGAGATGGTGCCTCAATGTGAGTGATATTGAGCTAGCCACGCCCAGCCAATAACATGACCACCAAGCCATGTCCACCCAGTCACATGACCACCAAGCCACGCCCACCAACTAAGCCATACCCACAGAACCAGTTGTTAAAAAAATTGAATCCCACTCCTGAATATAACACTGATTAGCTGAAAGTTCTAGGGACTGAATATAGTATTCACTTAAAGCAAAACAGCTATATTATGATAATTTATAATTTGGTTTAGGACCACAATAGGGACAGGAAAATTTTTATTAAGTGGTATGTGTTAAATACAGCATCCCATTTCTGGATTTTATAACCTTTTTTGTCATAATTAAGCAAATCACTATGTTCATTTAAGTGAGACATCCTGTGATCCCAACTTGAGACCTTCCCTGCCAGTTTATCTATTGACTTTGCCTAGCTGAGAGGTTGTGATCATGTGACCACATGACTCTGAGACAAATTATGACGGTTGTCAAACACCCAAATCATGGTTACGTGACAGTGGAGATGCTATGTTGGGCATAAGTTCAAAGATCAGTTATAAGTCAATTTTTTTCAGCACTGTCATAACTTCAAATGATCACTAAACAAATGGTCTTAAATTGAGGACTACCTGCACTGAGGTACACTCACTGTTTCTATCTTATGCAAATAGATGAAGTAAAGAAATATGAATTCAGTTCATATACCATAGAAGTTCATCAAACTAACTTCAGATCCTCAGAGAGAAGCACATTGAATGTCAAGATATTCTTGTATTTTATGCACACCTACTTCTCTTTTTTTAAGCACAGAAATGTAGTCTAGAGGAATGGTGGTATATTGCCTGAACTCTGTGGCATTTGATTCCATTTATTTTAGAGTTTACAGTGCCTATTTATTAATCTATTCATCATATTTATATATAGCCACCCATTTCACAATTAAATGTTTCTTCGAAATTACATTTCTGTAAAAATTACATTTTTGCATGTTCCTTGCCATCATCAAACCAGGGTTGAAAGGCTGACTACAGAATCCTGTTTGCATAAGCCACCTATCCAGATGATCCCTGCATTTTAAGAACCTACCAGTGACAATCCACTCACATTGTGCTAGAACTCCATTCTGTGGGCATATATCAAGGGTGGGATTCAATTTTTTTAACAACTGGTTCTGTGAGCGTGGCTTAGTTTCTGGGTGTGGCTTGGTGATAATGTGACTGGCTTGGTGTGGCCAACTCAGTATCACTAATATCAAGGCATGCATCTCCTTGCCTGGCCTCTCATGACTGTGGGGATGCTGCAGCTGTCATAAGTGTGAAAAATGGTCATAAGTCACTTTTTTCAGTGCCATTGTAACTTTGAATGATCACTCTTTACAAGCAAAGTACCAGCAAAGGAGGGGGAAAAAAACTCCAGAGAAGTTCCTGAGACAGGAAGTCTAGTCCTGCCAAGAATGTAATAAGGGTTAACGGAGAGGCAGTTTCTGTAAGCAACACCAGAATGTTTCCTTCCTGCCTTCCTTACAGGATTAGGCCAGTAATTTCTTCTAATAACCAGTTTTCCGAACTGCTTAGAATGTTAACAACTGTTTCTAGCGAATAGGTGCGAATCTGTTGAATCCCACCCCTGGCATATAAGATGGGGAATACAGTAAAAGGGAGTAAAATGTATACAGCTTTGCTTTCCATAGAATTTCAAGCACCGCTAAAGTGGGTTTATATCTCCCATTCATTCCAATTAAACAACATTAGGCAGTCATTCTGAACCATCAGCAAGCAATTTCCTTTATAAAGGAAGGCTGTCCACTCATAGTAAGACTTCTGCAACACTGCTCCCCACCCTTTCTCTTAATTTTCTAGATTTCTGAAGTTGGAAAAAGCAATTGGGGATGTGGGTGTGAAACCAAAGCAGTTTTTTGAAGTGATATGAGAGAAACATCTTAATGAGTTTATAAAAATAAAATCTTGCTTCCTAGTTTGTAATTTTTAGTCAGTCAAAATGGATATTGCTCATCCTGCATATTTTGGAGTTTGTCCTTAAATTGGTATAATTTCCTGCATCCTTTGACCCCTGGACAAAGAAGATGTCTTTTGGGGGAACAATACAAAATCCTGAAATGTGTATCTCAGCAAAAATGAGAAGTTGGTATATATTACAACTGCAATTCCTCTTCCAAACCATATTTTAATCCTATAAAGATGGATAGATGATAAGTAGATGATAGATGACAGACAAACAGAAGACATGATAGGTAGATAGATAATAGAAGATTGGTAGATAGGTAGATAGATAGCTAATTACGGTTTCCAAAGCTGACAAACCTTTTACATCAGTCAAAATATGGCTGATTTCAAATGTTGTATACCCTGTGACTGCTGCAGTTTCTTTTATTAGGGCTAACATTCTCCTGAGAATAAGCAGTTATTTCCTTCCGCTTTGCTAGTGAGCTGAAGAAAAGAAGCAGCTTAGAATTTTAATATCTTCCAGATGGGGTTAGAGAAAAAGAGAAGAATACAGGAAGTATTGTATGCAGGGTTATCCACTGAAGCTAGTGGGGGAAATTCAGGAATGGTAATAAGAAACAAGTCTTTATAGATCATAGGTATTTTGCAAGTTCAGTAGTGCTTTTTTTTTTAATAGTCTCTCCTATCTCAGAAGATGGCAGCACTTAGTTGATCTTGGCTGATCTTGAAAAAAACGGGCAGAATGTACAGTGGGAAATTATGCTTTATAAATACCACCTCCAACTTAAACAAACATTGACAATACATAAAGAAGCACCTTTGCAGAATGCACTTTTTATTCTTTGGCTATGATTTTAGTAGCAGCTCCATTGTGACAGAATTTATTATTTGGGGGATACAAAAAAACATAGGTTATAGCCAAGGATTTTTGCACTCCAGACTCCAATGACCTTATGTAACATTCAAAAAAGACCTTACAGTGCAGTGATTCAATGTGGAACTATTACATATACAATGATTCTCCACCACCACCCGCAAGCAAGACAAGATTTGCTTAGCAAGTACAGAATACCAATTATAAGGGTTTTCTAAATGTTAGCCTGTGGCTTGTGTTTCTCATGTGATATTGGTATAGCAAGCCTTGGTAAGACAAATAAACTTCAGGAACATATTTATTTATTTATTAAATTTGTTTGCCACTCATCTTATTGCAAGTAAGGTACTGTATACTTACTGGCTTACAGCAATTTCCTATAGACTACCAAGACTTTATGAGAGTGGTAGGGCCAAGATGAACTTGAGGCAGAGCTTGATGCTGATTTTAATCTTTTAGGATTTGACTTCAAATCTTTTTGAAGTCTCAGATTCTAGCATGGTTAACAGAAGAAATTGTGCAGCTAAGAAGATTCAGATATTTCCAGACTTCTCCTGATTACAGGGAAATGATGCATCCCCTGTTAATGCATACTAACTTTGGTAAGCAACTACTTTATAGGAAATAATATTAATTCTTGTATATTTATTAGTTATTTACAAGAGGAATTCAACTTCTCCTTCCCTGCTAATTGACTCACAACATTAAATAATAGTGTGGGTCTATTTGTCTGCATGCATGTAATATATTTACCAGCTAATAGTAGTTTATGTTACAATCTAAAACCTACTGGGTACAAATAACACAAGAGAAGGATAAACAGTAAAAAAATGAGAAGGGAGCAAACTGTTCTCAAAAGTGAATGTAATAAAGATTGATGAACTTTAGCAAAGTTTCAGTCCTAAGGGATTCCATAAAGAGAAAGAAAGCAAATGGGAATAAGGAATTTGCTTTTGAAAATTCCCAAAGATTTCTAATAAAGGCAGTGGCTTTTTTCTGAAAGCCTAATAGATTTAGTTAGTTCTCAGAATAATCCTTTCTGATCACTAGCAAAAATTCAAAAAGGACTGTCTATATGCTAATTCCAGATTGAAACTGCAAGTCAATAACCTTCTTGAACCTGGTGTCTCCTAAATATGTAATCTCTATGATTGACGAATATCAGTTTTAGAAAAGCAGATGTAGAACATTGGTGGATGACCTGTTCACACATTTTCTTGCCCATGAAAACATTTTTGTATCCCTATGACTCTGTTGATTAGACAGTCTCTTGCATGACTGCAAAAACAAAAAAATTACTACTACTAAGATGTATAGTTTAAAGATTAGTAACAAGAACTAATTTTCTTAAAACACCCACTTATGGTTCATTGGGAGCAATAATATTTTTCTTACAGGGTCCTGGTAATTTCTTGTAAATAAAAAAGAATATTTTGAAAAGCACACTACAAGAAAGCCACATATTTTTAGGCCTGAACAGGTCCAAAAACAAAACAAAACAAAATTTAAAGAGTACCTGATTGCCTATTGCTGAGCTGGACCATATAGTCTGAAAAAAGCCAAGAGCAGAAAATCTGCCATTAGATGCAATCATAGTAGCTATTTCTAATGTTTCAATTCTGATTAATTACTGAAATAAAGATGTGATTTGATGTTTTTAAGTTAGGTTCTGATCTCTATACCCAAGAATTTCATTTTGGGGTGTTCAGTAAGGGGAATCCTTTCTTTAAGTGCAGAATAGTTGCATGATATCATGGAGATTCTGGATGTAAGCTGTTCTGTATATAGAATAGTAGACTCCTAATACAGGATTCTGATTGGCTAAAAAACCTAAATGGGGATTGGTTCA
>BHFT01048049.1:0-26398 GCA_004320025.1 Laticauda laticaudata | reverse complement strand
AATTTGGATTTGTGATAAAGCAAAGTAATATTGAAGCCAGTAGTGAATATGCAATGTTAATCTAAACCTGCATGTATTATCTTCTCTCTCTCTCTCTGTGAGCATCGGAATTTTTACTTGCTGGTTGGATGGTGGGAGGGGTTAGAATTCCCCCACATGCTACAAACAAAGAGAACTGGTAACCCACCCACCCCCCTCTTCTTTGCTCAATTTGTCTTCCTGCTATCTCAAAGACTCCATTTGCACAACAAGGAGAGTCAGATATCTCCCAGCTCTCACAAGAAAACCAAACCTCTGTCTTTAAACCTTCTACAAATGCAGTGAGAGACTCTGAGAAATCATGCCAGTATGTTTGTCGGTAAAACAAAGCTGATCTTCCTCTGCTCCTCTGGCAAAGCAATAAAGAGGCCACAGTTATAAAAATTTATCCAGCCAGAGCCATCTCCACAGCAATGGGCACATTCCTTCCCCCTGAAAGGAGACACCTAATCTAGCAATGATTTAAACAGTCAGCATTTGTCTTTTGCTATCCTTTTGCTGTGAAAGGATTTTTCCTTCAACAAAATTAGTAGCAATCTAAAGCAACCACAGTGCAACATCGTATTCACCTTTCCTTCCAGCATTTTCAATTGCCATTCCACTGCTAGACTCTACCACCGTCTGGTGGTCAAAAAAAAAATTCTTATATGATTTTTTTTACAAAGTCTCTCAAGATTGACCAGAGTGGTTATCCATTGAGGACCCCTTTTTGCAACTCTTGTGGACAATTTAATCAATTTAATTCAAATGTTCCAAGACTAACTGCAACCTAACATGGTCGTAGCAACAGTGTCTTCCTGACCCTCTGCTGCCACCTTGTGAAGCAAGTAACAATTATTGGCATATTTCTGCATTCAGCCCTCTAGTCTTCAGACTTCGTGATGCAACCTCTAGTGCCCCCTTGTGTTGCAAGCTCACAACACACCCTAGAAGCAGCCATATTGTGTGCTATGCTAGCATCGCCCAGACTTTGCAGTGCCACCTATGTGCTCAAGTATTAAATCCAGAAGCAATTCTACTTTCTACTACCTGCTTGCAGAGTCCCCTAGTACAAAAAAAGGGAATTGCACAGAAAATCACTAAAATTTCAAAATCACTGACCCAACAAAAAGAGTTCCTAAGGGAGTACCAATACTGCTATAGGTGTTGCGAATCCAAACACCCGTCCAAGTACTGACAGCCAAGGTGCAATACGACTTATGCCATAGTGACCAGCATCCAACCGCGCTGCATCCAGACTGGGCCGCCACCACAGATATCTTGTAACCCTCTTTCGGACAAGGAGCCTCAACATAACACAGAAGCATGCAGGGCTACTCGGCAGTCTGACAAACCGCAACCAAAACCAAGCATGAGTGTCAATTGCACAGCACTATGCGCTGACTCACCATGCCCTTGTTCGTGTTTTCCCATCTGCTTAGCCAAAATGTACCTTAAAGGATGTCCCAAAGATGCCATGAAAATGTACATGCGGATAGACACTCAAAGCACCTGCACCTTGGCCAGACCCGCATTCTTTGACCTCTTTGACGTGCAACAGGACGAACGTCCCTTCACTATATCAACGTGTACCAAGAAGCACAGCGGGGAGGAGAGCTACTGGACTCTGCATAGTCATTAGATGGAAGTTTCCGGTTTCCACTACCGCCTGAATTTGAATGCGATGGGGTACCAAATGACCACCGTCAGATCACAACATCTGAGGTCATAAGGAGCATGCCTCACCTACAGCATCTGGCTCATCACTTTCCTGCTCTAGATCCGGAGGCTGAGATCCTACTCTTGCTGGAAAATAATGCCCCACACGCCTTTCTCTTCTCCGAGTCAGTCAGTGGTCCTGTAGACGGCCCAGTGGCCATCAAATCTCCACTAGGATGGGGGATAGTAGGAATTGTCAGTGACAATCAGATGCAGGCTCCAACCCAGGCAAGTGCCTTAGCACCATCCATTCCAACTGCCTACTGATGCCCTTTAGCACCACCAAAAACAAGAATGATGTTCCAGCCTAAAAGGCCACCGGCGATCAGTACACTTTTGCGAGGACACTAAACGGCCGCCAACAACCACCAGATGCCCACTAAGATGCTCTACATGGGCATATACCTCTGCAACACCCTTTCCAACAGCTTCCCGATGCCCTTTGACATTGTGGAAGCAAGAGTACCATTCCAACCCTAAAAGGCTGCCAGAAGCGACCACCAGACTTTCACCCTTGCCGCCAAGAGTACCCTAAAAGGCCACCAGAGGTGACTAGCAGACTTTCACATTTGCCATCAAGAGTACCTGTACACCCTAAAAGATCACCAGAGGTGACCAGGAGACTTGCACCAAGAGGCCCAACTTGAAGATTGAACCTCAAGCTTTGCATGCTTTGCTTTGTTTGATGCTTTATTTATCTCTTAGTTATATAGCTAACTATTTATCTTAGTTATATAGTTATCTGCTATTCATAGTATTACTGTCTACTGCTTATCTTAGTTTATAGTTATTTTTTTTTCTCTTCTCTTAATAGTGGAATTTACAATTCCAGGCAGGGAGTGTGCTGTCCCAGCCAGTATTATGGGAATTGGATAGTTTACTTAGGAAATTATTGAGCTGTCCCCTTCAGGGAATCCATCATGGTAAATGTAGTTTAAAGGTATCCTGGGAAATGTAGTTCATGTCACGTGGCCAAATCTGTAATCCTGATCGGTCACTAATTTGACCCTCGATGGGTTTGGGGGAGTTTCCCTCACTTTTGCCTGAACTCTCTAACTATGAGAGCAGCTTTCTATCCCTACAAGATGGGTTAGGAGATAACCATCTTTTATTACAAGGCAGATATACAAAGGATTGGTC
Source organism: Laticauda laticaudata (assembly GCA_004320025.1). Taxonomy (NCBI): domain Eukaryota; kingdom Metazoa; phylum Chordata; class Lepidosauria; order Squamata; family Elapidae; genus Laticauda; species Laticauda laticaudata. The sequence goes on along the minus strand of BHFT01048049.1, from coordinate 23,521 downwards.
ATTAAAGAAGAAACTTCATCAACAACGTGAGTTATGAGGACATCTGATAAACCAATAAATGTAATTTGTTGTGGACGTCTTGTTATCTATCTGCATCTGTACAGCTTCAAATCCACCTCTGTGCAGAAGGCAGAAAACACATACTAGGTTTCAAGGCATATGGCTATAGCTGGGAATTCCTATGTGGTAATCCCAGTATACTTGGAAGTTATTGGGCTTTAAGGGCTGCCCTAAAGCAAGTTATTAAAAATTTGATCTCTGGTTTTACAGAGAAAGAAGTCTAAAGAGAAATACAAATAAACCAATTCACAACAAACTTATGGGAGAATGAATCAACAAATGGACAACTTCCAGAAACCACCACAGAATAAAAAAAATATACACACCATAAACACAGTAAAATATGACAAACACTGTACAGGATTGTTGTTTCTTTACTCATTATTGCTTCACCAGATAAATGCTAAGAATAATTGTCTTTCAATTGCCAATAGTACTCATAGGACGCAAGGAAAACAATTTTATATTAAAATATACTCCTCAGAATTATCTTATCCTATAAGCAAATAACTTATAGTTTGGGAAAGACAAGCGATAATATGGTGGATGGTAAAGTTTTAAGAGTATCTACAGAAACAAATCCTTCATGTCTACAATGTTGGTTGAATATGTAGCATTTAGGAATTTGCCCAAGTTAAAAGATGTCTTAAGAGAGCTTCAAAATGTATTCCCCTGAACCCCCACTAGGCTTAATCTCACTTTTGGGCTTAATTTCCTTAATAACAGCATAGCTAAAACTAGATCAGTTCCATTATCAGAGGCAGGCAAGAGAATCAGCACTTACGGGTAGAAATCAGGATGATTTACAGCAGCAGCAGGAGATGAACAGGAGTTTCCAATTCCTGCTGTTGAACAATAGCAGCATCAAGACCCCTATTACCTTAACTTATTGAAATAAAATGGGAAGGTGGAAGGTTAGGATTCTTTTTTTTTTTGGGGGGTGCTAAGGGACTGTCAGTTCAATCCTGGTATATGCAAGAAATGAGCATATGCTCCAAGACAACTTATTTTTAAACAAATACCCTGCCCCATGTTATATTGCCTTTTTGCATGGACTGTATGTATCAATGAACCAAGCAGCTTCCGCATACCACAAATTTGCCTGCTGCTCTTCAGTTAAAAATCAACTCATTCTACATCCAGGCTTTGTAAAGTAAACTTAACTAATTCTTAGAGATTTTTCTGCATTAAAACTGGCTATGCTCCCACAACTGAGGCAGCTCTCCAAAAACAAAAAAAAATAAAATAAAATGAGCAAAGGAGTTCCTCTCTTCTAACGAATATGCAAATGCCACATTCTGTCAAAAACAAAACATTTCCATGATTCTTGGCATGGGCAAAAAGCTAGAGAGGAAGCAGTGTGCCCTCTAAGTAATACATCATGTTAATTCCTTGCATTTCAATCTCTTTGACACAGCAAGCATCATCTCTATCCAACCCAGCATCATCTGTAGCTCTTTCTGGTGTGATATGCAACAGATATCTTTCCTTGAAAGCATATGAGGCTGGGTACAATGGGAGTTGAAAAGCACCACAATAGGGATGACTTTAGAAGGCTGAACCAGGAACAAATAGGACTCAATCAAATGGAGAGCGATGCTGACTGGATAAGATATCATGGAGTTTGATTTCTCAGGTTTATGAGAAAAATTGACCTTATAGAATCTGAGAGAGGCAAATTGGTTAAAAGCCCCAGAGTAGAAAGCAGGACCATTCTAGTTTCCATCTTAGACATAAAACCAGCTGGGTAACTTTGGGCCAGCCAGCCACTCTCTCTCTCTCTCAACCCTTGGAAGAAAGCAGTGGGAAAGCACTTCAAAAAATCCTGCCAAGAAAACAGCAGGGACTTGTCCAGACAATTATCAGGGGTCAAGATTAACTTGAAGGCACAAATTTATTATTATTGTGTTTGTGGCTGCTGTAAAATCAGAAGGGAGGGATGATGTAAAAGCTTTCTGGCAGACTACTTCTTGAAAGGTTCCCTAATAAAAACTATTTGTGATAGGCTATCACCAGTCAGAATGAATGTCCTGGCACATTCTAGACTATCCAGCTGGTGAGTTGCTAATCTTTTATCAAGGATTTCCTCCTTCATCTCAGCCTATCACTAATTCCATGGTTCTAACTTCCTACTCGAAGTCCAGAAATAACAAACTTGATGCCAGTCATAAGCACAGGAGCTAGCTATATAATTATGTAGTCTCACACATGGGAAAGTTGTTCTAATAAGAACTTCCTTCCAAGAAAGCCAAACCCCCAAATATGAAAAAAGTTTACTGGGAAAAAGAAGAATGCTGGTAAAAGCAAGGACTAATCACATTCCCAGAATTCTAAATAAAAACTAGGCAATCCCTGACTTTTTGGGTCATCCTTTCAGATATATTCATGAGCACAAAGAGACAGGTGGAGATTGTGCACACACAACTTACCAAGCAGTTTGTGATCACTCTTGCAAAGTTCCCCATCGACTGTCTCCTTGTATGTTTCCCAGGAAAAGAACTACAAGTACCAATTTACACTCCTGCTGTCAGCTGCAGTTAGGTGATTCCCATTGACTTTGTCCCTACAAGCTTCCCAGATGCTTGATGGGTGGAGAAGGTGTCAGGGAACATCATGAGGAACACACGACTGTGGAAGAACGGCAGTGGTGCTGAATGGAAATAGTGCAATGGTGCTGAAACGGCAAAAACTTCCCCAAATGTCATTTTCCTGGAAGTAATGGGTCCTGACATTCTGTAAGTTAGCCCATTTGAGATACCTTGTTAGAAACGGTTTGTCCGATAATGCATTCTTTTGTCCATTTAAAGATGACAAATAAGTAGTATGTAGACCAACATAGCCTAAATATATCAATTTTTATACTTATTATTTCATTCAGTAAGATCTTGGATTTCAGCACACTTTTATTTCAATATCATCTGGGCCCCTTCAACAGGCATCCTTCTTCCTTTTCTTCCTTTCTTATCCTGAGTATTACAGAACAGAACAGAACAGAATACAATTCTTTATTGGCCAAGTATGATTGGACACACAAGAAATTTGTCTCCGGTGCATAAGCTCTCAGTGTATATATAAGCAATAAGTGATAAATCATGATTGTAGTCATCGTAAAAATACATTCATCGTAAAACATAAAATACAACACTTAGTGATAGTCATAGGATTCTAAATAAGCAATCAACATAAATCATACTAGGATACTAAATAAACAATATAAATCATAAGATACAAGCAACAAAGTTATAGTCATAAGAAGATAAGGAGATAGGTAATAGGAAAGATGAGAATAATAATAGAATACACCTTACGAGATAGTTTGACAGTGTTGTGGGAAATTATTGTTTAGCAGAGTTATGGCATGGAGGAAAAACTGTCCTTGTGTCTAGATGTTCTGAAGATCAGCCTCCCCTGGCTGAACTTCACTATTTCTTTGCTCAATTCCTTTATTATGTTTTGAGTCTACACAGAAAAAAAGAACACCACTTTCTTTAGGACCCTTGATGGAATTACAGAAATGCAGTTTAGCTTTCACACTTGAGTTTGGATATGAAAAGGATTACATAGGACTTTGGGGAGAACAAAAGCTGAATTCCATCTCTTCAGCCCACTTGGCAAGGGGCTAAGGGAACATTGAGGGGACATTGGCTGCTGAACCACACCAAAAATGGAAGTTTATCAGAGAGGTTCAGACCAGATGCTCCAGTCAGTCTCTCAGGCTTCTCTTTCAGAAAAGCTGGAGTAGAAAGATTTTAGCTGTGGATATAGAGTAGTGAGTGGAGGAGAGGTTTATGTTAAAATGGGGGAAAATACAAATTATGAATCGTCGGAGCAGGCCAATGCGGCACAGCATGAAGCTGTCTGTCAAGGGCCGATGCCTCATGAATATTCAGTGCTCATGTTAGGCACTAAATCTCATTGGGATGTCAGGGACCATTAGCTAGACAAGGTGTGAGTGTATATTTGAGAGTTAGCGTAAGTGTGGTTGGAACAAGGAAAGAAGAGGAAAACAAATTCTCTTTCCTCAGGTAAAGGAAAGAGACTGCTAGAGGCCTGCACAGACATCACTTTCGAGCAAACTAAGAGCAGTCAAGTTTCCCTCACCAAATAACTTTATTCTAGATCTAGAACAGGGACCATAGCTAAATGATTCTAGTCTGATTTTAAAGAGAGATCTAGACAATAACAACAGCTGTGTAATATAAATATCACCATGTTGTTTTCTTTCAGCAGGCTGGTCAATCAGCTTTAGCGAAGAAATCTCTCATTCCTACCATTTTCTTCAGGGTGGATTTTGATGTCAAAGCTGAGCTGTGACAACTCCAAGGTTGCTTTACATAAGAAGCTTACAATCCTAAGCACACTTACTAGGGAATTAAGCCCCATTGAAACAGATATCGACTAAAACAATAAGACTGGATCTGGCTATTAATTAAGATTAGGTTGACACCACTGAAATGTATTTGATGACTTCAGAGCTACTATAACGTATCTTACAAATAAGTTTTATATTTCAAGATACACTCCATTCAATATTAAATAACCATTTTTCTTCCATACAGCATGCTTTATTTTCCCTGGAATCTATGCTTATCAAATACCACTAATCAAAATTTATTCTTAATTGTACACCTAATAATTGTCAGACACAATGAATCAGGATTCAGGACCATAATTAAGTTGCAGTTAAGATGTATTGCTCAAGCCTATACACAAAAATCTAGACAACTAAGATTTAATGCTAAATTGATGCTAGATAAAAGTCAACAGAATTCAAGACAGATTGGACGCAGACCATTTGTAGGGACATAATAACTCCAGGCTGATGATTTGTTTGACTCTGCCTACCCACCCCAGCTCAGCCTGCTCTTCTACAATAATCAACATAATTTAGAAGTAATCCATCCAAATTAGCATCATATTAAATGGAGAAAATGCTTTTCATTCCAACATAGCCCACAATCTCCAAAAGTGCAGAGATGTAGGGAGATCATGAAAATGTGAGAATAGCTTGGCTGGGTCAGGCCTAGGACTATCTCACCTGAACTACATCCTGCCCAGTGAGCCACCAAAAGCATCTAGGAAACCCACCAGGAGGAGATGATGGCAGTTCTCCTTTTCCATTGTTCCTTCTCCTGTATACCTCGTATGTGCTTGCACACAACACCCTGATATCAAGTTTAGGAGCCACGAAGAGACCTATCCTTAGTCTAAAGTCTTTTCTTGATTTATGACTGTAATTGACCCCACAATTTTGGTTACAAATTGTGGTGGTTGTAAAGCAGATAATCACATGACCATGCATCAGTTTTACAAGCTTTTTTGCAGTGGTTGTTAACCAAAGCCATTATTCAATATGGACAGCTTTTTGCTGGAAACCAGAAAATCACATGCTGCAAATGGCCAAAAAGGCGGGCCAGTTGCCAAGTGGCGCAAATGCAGTCACATGACTATTAGGTGTGTGTGTGAAACAAAAATCATAACTCTGAAAAACAAGATATGCAAAGTCTGGAACAGCCTCTTACAAGGTTCCTTCTGTAGACCGTGCCTCAATTTCTGCAGAAATATGTGACACACAGCAGAAAGAGCTACTATGTTGTCTTAAGGGGAGATAGTTCCTCTTTCAGGAGGTATAGATGCCCAATCCCCCCTCCTCCCGCTTGTTCTTGCAAACACAATAATTTTATTTGAGATATCTGCAATGCTAACAAATAGCTTATTTTTAAAATTAATTTTTATGCACATTATATCTCTCTGTTTCATATTAATTCGATGCATTGGCCACTATGGTCTGAAATTAAGTGAATTTCTCTGCATACGCACATTCTAAATTTGTAGTTTCTGGTACTTCTCATCATTTATTTAGTCCCGAATACAGTAGGAACTGCACAAAGTAAGAAATACATACATAAGCATATCTGCTTTTTAGCTAAAATAAATGGATTTTTGTTTCCTGCTCCTTACACACACACACACACACACACACACACACACACAAAATAAAAAACCAATCCACACAGGAAAAAAAAGCAATATTATGGGAAAGGAGGAGAGAAATGTCCAAAGAAGGAGAAACAGCCACATAATCCAAGTTCAGATTTACAATCTATTTTAGGAGCCCACATCTGAACTGAAAGGAAGGATGAGGCAAGATTGAAACCAAATCAATATGCGCAGAACAAGAAGCAAGCTTTACCTTACATCATTTCAAAACTATTTAAACATATACAGACATACTTCTGATATAATTACACTAGTTTTGACTTGCAAACTGAAAAGGTTGCTTATATCGGGGGGGGCCATCATGAAATGAAGAAATCTGTGCAACGGGGGAGTCATGCATTGCGTTGAGCAGCTCGCAATTCCAAAGCCTCAAAGTGTGTTGTTGGGGTCTCCCGCTAATACATCCTTTTGTTTGAGCTTTTCCCTCTCTCGCTGTGATGCGTAGCCAGAAACAGCAAGGAAGCCACAAGGGAAGAGTGCATTTCTGGGACCTGCCCCCCACTCAAATAGGCATGAAAGGAGTTGTCCCAAAGGAAGCTCAGAGGCTGGACAGCCACTTTGCTAAAGCAATAGGAAACAGTCCACCAATTATACTGATACATTTAAGCTCTTAATCCTTCTGAAGATTATCCCAAGGTCTGGGAGGCAGTGAATCCCCACAAGCATAGCCTGTGGTGTTACCGGCAGCTGAGCCAAGGAGATAAGGACCAGAGCTGGCTAGGGAAACAGGCAAGGAGCCCTCTAGCAGAACTGGCCCCATCACTGTTAGCTGGCTCAAGGAGAGTTTTGCAGAAAACATGGGAGGTGCTAGGCTCCTAAATTGCCAAAAAAAGCAATGCATAATGTCATCACACTTCCCCCATGGAGCTCTGCTTTCCCAGTACTTGCTGCCAAATGTGCACAAACTTTGAAAAGCGGCTGAGTGGCTCACCTCTCCCCTTTCAAGCCTGCTAAATTCCAAACTGCTTAAATCTTCAAAGGCAGACTTCCGGTGGCACTTCCACCGAAGACAGACTGAAGACTGCGATTGTGCGATGCTTCAATCTGTGTTTATCCTGTTGGAGGGTCCCAATGGGACCAGATGCATCTTGGACCCACCTCAGAGGAGTGGGGGAAGAGGGGGAGACTGCCTGATGGGTTGAGGGGAGCTGTATATCCCCTCCCTGGCTAAGTATACTCCCCTTGAAGACAGGAGGTAGCGGCAGTCCTAATGGCTGCCCTGAAGACAGGAAGCTTCTGGGATTTAAGTGTGTGCTGGAGCGGTGAAGTGGTGAGTGGCATGTAACCAGACAAAGGATTTTGGATTCTTTTTTAACAACCCTGAGAAACAGAAGGAAAGAACCCTCGTTCAAGAGTTATAGCAGCGATGAATGGAAAATAAGAGGAAATTATAAGGTAAATAAAAAATTGGACCATAAAAGAAATGTGGAATAGGATACAGAAATTGGCATTAATTAGGCATTGGACAGAATGCTGTACTTGCCTGGAATTGACTATATTTAAAAAAGCTAATGGTTGAAAATTAGCAGCATTAATACAATTGAAAAGAGAAAAAAGAACTTTGAGAAGTGGAAAGTGATGTAGACCACAACCTAATAGTTAAAGACACTTTTTCTCTATGATTTCATGGGAAATTACTGGTTTACAAATGTATAAATGAGAAATTAAATGAAATAAAATACTATATTACAACAATAACCCCGGTGTCGGGCTCCAAGTTCACTCGGAACCCGTGAGCTCCAAATATGTATCACGGCCAGTCATCTGGCCATGTCACCTTATCTCTGCTGCTGCCAGATCTGTATTTCTGCATGTGTGCTGGCCGGTGTCTTTGGAATGAGTCAGCAGAAGTGAGGATGGATTCTGCAACAACTGCGGGGATGGAGGATGGATTCTGAAGCAACTGCAAGGTTGAAGGATGGATTCTGAAACAACTGCGGGGCTGCAGGATAGAGTCTGAAGCAACTGCAGGGCTGGAAATGGCTCTATTCATGTATTGATGTGGTGCATATTGTTAAAGGGACTTGGGGCACATATAGGTGGTAATTAAGCCTCAGGTTAAAACTTGGTGAAGGTGGCACCAGGTGGGGATCAGTTTGTGAGGGTCAGAATAGGGTAGGGATGTAAACAGGGTTAATAGCATTTAGAGATAATGGGTTAGGCGTGGCCAGAACTAGAACTGCATATAGGCCTGGGTATGGTGGGGTATGTCTCATGATAATGGTAATAAAAGGAAAGGGAGAAAACTCAAACCCAACTCTAACCTTGTCTGGCTTTTAGCCTTTCTTGTCAGAGAAGAGTATTTGTTGTTTGCTGGGCTAATGAATAAACCACCATTGCACGACAAAGGAGCTGGAGTTTGTATTCATTTCAGGACAAATCTTCAATACCCAAGGACTGGCTGAGATCAGGAAGGACCAAAAAAAAGGGGGATTTCAGCAAAGATAATATCTTGGGATTTTTTGGCGTTGATTGTGACAAGGAGACAGAAAGATTAAAAAGAGGAATTGAGATAAATGGATATTTTTGGCAAGGATTAAATTAAAAGATTCTGACTTTTAATAAAATAGAGAATAACTCAACTGATTAAATAAATGGAAGAAACATGCCAAGAATTTAAATCAGAACTGCAAACTGTGAGAGGAATGTTAAAAGAAAGAATGGAACTATTGGACATATTGGCAGAAAAATTAATGGCAATGCAGTTCACAGAAGAACAAAGAAAGTTCAAAGAGGAGGAGTCAAAGAAAGAGGAAAGCAGCTTAGAAGAACACAAAGAACAAGGGACATTGCAAAAAGACATGAAAGGGATTAAAATTAAGACATTGATGATAGATGTAATAAATAAAAGGGAAAATATTCCCAAGATCAAACAAAAGAAGAAGCTGTATAAGAAGAAATTGCAAAAAAAGAGAACAGGAAAGGGTGGGAGGGGGAAATAAGTGATTGGCAGACGAAAATAAAAACACTACTAGAGGAAAAAAGAGGAGTTAAGAGGAAAGACCGGAAAAACTTAGAAAAGGGGAAGCTAGTTAAAATTACAAGAAACTATAAGGCTGAGAGATTTAGAGATACTGTAAGGGTTAAAGATAATATAAAGGGGGGATACCACATGGAAATGTATTTTGGTGTTTTTTTCTTTTTTTTTAAAGAAATATAGATTAGGGAGATTTGAAGTTTAAAACTTATTGGGAATTACCTTAAGATTTTTATATAATTATACATGAGAAAAATGATGATAGAGTAAGAGAAATCAAAATAGTTTGTGATTAAATCATGTGTGTGTGTGTTTGTGTGTGTGTGTGTAAGAGAGAGAGAGAGAGAGAGAGAGAGAGACAGAGAGAGACAGAGAGAGAGAGAGAAAGAGAGGGAGATTATTCAAATGATATTAGAAAAACAAAGAATTTGGTAAATTAGAAAAAAATATGCTATTATGACCAAAAAGTGTGGAGTGAAAATTAAATATAATTTTATAGGTTAAACTTGGTGAAATGGAAACAAAAAGTAAACTCAATTTCTCTTTTTTTTTCTTTTTATTGTATACATATTATATTAGACATGGAATAGAAAATGTAACTGATTATATAAAGGATATAAGAAGACAGAGAATATGGTAAACCAGAAAGGATTATATTGTAAAGTAAAGTATTTGTAATGAGATTATTATAATTAAAAAGGACGGGAATGAAAATTCAAGAAAATTTCATCGGTAAACTTTGGCTAAGAAACAAAGAGAAAATATGAAATGATTAAATGAATATCTCTGGAATAAATATAAGATTTATTGTAGATTGGGGGATATACCACGTGGATCCTGAACATATTAGTTTTATTTTATTTTTTTTATTTTTTGTTTGTTTATTATATATCGGCTTTGAGAAAGTTAATGAAGAGAACAATATAAAATAAAATAGGTGGTAAGCTGGAAATGGAAATAATAGGGGATAAAGAGTGGAAAATATATGTGAGAATGAAATGTTTTTGATATTGAATTAATGAATTGAAATATAAAGTGAGAAATTATTCAAAGATCAGTGGAACAGATAATGATTTGATGTGAAATTAGATAAGAAAGTTGGAAATGTAATTATGACTATGTAACCTGGAACCACATTGCTCACTTGAAGAGAAGTATAAAAAATAAATAAAAAATAAAAAACTTTTAATTAAAAAAAATCTTCAAAGGCAGAAGGAATTAGGCGAGGCCATCCATTCAATTCCTGTGCTTTGCTTGAATGCTAACAAGAAGCTCCCATTTACTATATTAAACCATTGATAGCCTAATCTGGATAAATTTCCAGAGGCATAGGCACTTTAGGCATCTTAAATATGATGATGATGTATGCTTTTGCCATATACTGATAAGGTTTACTGTGGTCCACAAAAACTTAAAAACAGTGCTAAAATTGTCTTTAAGGTCCAAACAAGGTTAATGACTATTTTAATCTGCATAAAGCAATTACAGCTTGCTCCTGCCCAGGAGAAGATGCTACCCATAAAAGTTCTATAACCTAATGCATACTTTCCTTGGGATAAAATTAAACCAAATGGCATTAACTTTCCAGAAAATATCCATGGCATTGCACTGTAAATTCTTCTCCTGCCTAATGCTGAGGCCTTGAATTTTAACTGAAAGAGACGGCTGGGGGTGGATGGGAATGCCTTCCTTCCGCCTCTTATTCATCATTCATAACAGAGTCCTACTTGGAATCCCTCTGTAGAATCATTACTGTAAAAGAGAAAGCATCACAGACGGTATATTTCAGTAATAAAGAGGTTTATTTTTTGGAACAGTAAAACGGGAGCGTTAAAACTGTCAGGTACAGTGAAAGCTTTAACCAAATCTAATCTTCCTTTTGAGGCAACTGTATTGCAACCAAATTTCTCTTTAGAAAATGTTCCTTTGTGATACAGGAACATGAAGTAGTCCTTGAACTACAAAGGCCAGTCTGATAAGCATTTCCTTGATAACCAGAGAAAGAACTCTGATTACCTAATTAATAAGACTGTTCTTTCCGACTAAGTTGTTCAAAGCAAGCGCTGCATACAATCTGAGCAGCTTTGACAAAAACTATCTGGGAGAACGTATTCATTCCAAAGCTTTATCATTATTACACTGGATGACCTGTGAATTGCAAAAAAACAACTTTATTCTTGAAAAGAAAGAAAGAAATTGTTTAGTTTCTATGGAGTAAGTTGACTGAAGTCTTTTGTAGCAAAAATTATTTAGTGGCACCCTTACAAAAGAACCTTTTGGATTAGAATCTACTTCAGTATAGTTTCTGGGACATTAACTTGCAAGGTCTATTTATATGTCTGTCTATTGTCTGTCTGTTTGTCTGTCCATCCTCAGGAATAAATTAACTCTCTCATAATTGTATATGTAGAAGAATGCAGTGCTAGTGAGGGATAGAGATAGATAGATAGATAGATAGATAGATAGATAGATAGATAGATAGATAGATAGATAGATAGATAGACAGACATAGATAGACAGAAAAAGAAAGAAAGAAAGAAAAAGAAAGAAAGAAAGAAAGAAAGAAAGAAAGAAAGAAAGAAAGAAAGAAAGAAAGAAAGAAAGAAAGACATCTTTTGTTACCAATGGTTGCACAGAACAGGGCATCAAATCAATCAGGAGGGATAAATATGAAAGTGCTACAGAGAGGGGAAATTGCCTTTACTGTAAAAAATAACCATTCACAAGACTGGGAGACCCAATCATTCTGGCACTGATGAGCAGCTGTTCAACATATGAAAAATGAGGAAGCTTTGTTGCACTTAATTGTAACATTCAATCTTTTACTGCACTTGTCATGATAAAATTAGTTCTGGTAATTTCTTTCCTCAAGGCTGACCAGTTGATTTCAGTGAAACTGTCCTGGACAGTGTTTTTCAACCTTCCCCTTCGCAATTTCAAGACGTATATATGTCAACTCCCAAAAGTTGATTTTTTAAATACATTATTTTTAAGCTACAAAGTCTCTGCACTACAAACAAATGTAGATGGATAATTTTATTTAAAAAAGGAGGGGTATATTTGGAACTGAATAAGTATATACCGGTACATATCTGAAAACTGTGCCTGGGACATTGTTTCATGATTGTGATTCATGGTATAAACATTACATACATTTAATAAGACTTTAAAAAGAGTAATTTTCTTTTTGCATTAGGATTACGTTTTTTTTCTTTCCTTTTTTCCTTTTTTTTTCTTTAGGGAAAGGGTACAATGTGCAGGGCAATGAAGCAAAATGGATCCCATCATATCAAGCTGTAGGGAGTAGCAATGCTGATTTGTAAATTCTATACCACTTTAGAATAATAGCCGAAAGATGGGATATAAAATAAATTATATAAAATAAAGACTAATTATGTCAGAATTGGTACAAGAATTGACAAGTGGCAGTCTATCCTGAGAGAATAAAATCATATTCAGATTATTTAACTCCCCTGCAGCATTTAAACAAAATATTCAAACTTGAGGCCTAAAAGGGAAAGTATAAGTTCTATGTATGGAACAGGCTGCAGCTCATGCTGCTGAGTAGTCTGTTCATCCAATAATACAATACCTGATTTTTCTGGAAATATTTCTGTGAAGGATCTCTTTTACAGTTTGGTTCCTTTTCCCTTTTCCTCCCTCCCTCCCTTCCTATTTTCTTTTCTTTCTTTCTTTCTTTCTTTCTTTCTTTCTTTCTTTCTTTCTTTCCTTCTTTCTTTTCTTTTTTTCTTTCTTTCTTTCTTTCTCTTTCTTTCTTTCTTTGACAACACATGGTACCAGTAGAGATGGATGGAAAAGATAGCTGCTGTCACCTCCTACTCTGAGTGCTTTTACCAGCAACACCTGAGGGAAAAGCAGCACTAGTGTTATTAATAACTGAGGAGGGGGCTGGCTTCATTTGACTCTAAAATTGCTGTGGTGCCGAATTGCTCTTTTAAAATCTGCTTTTAATCAGAGAGAAAAGAAAAGAAGTTTGGACAATTAAGAGTAATGAGGAGCTTTTAAAAAAATAGCTCAGGGAAAATTAGCTGTGCTTTTTACTGCACTTGGAACATTTAAGAAGTTATGTTAATGTGGAATAAAAACCTATATGTGCCATTTGCATGTTCTGACAACGCAGTTGAGTTCTCAGAAGCACAAAATGGAAAGGAGAAGAATGTAATTCACAAAGAGCCCAAATGTTGGCAACTGGGTATTTTCATGCCTTATAGAGTCACAAACAACTATAGAAGGAAAGGAGGAAGAGAGAAATCATAAGCTTGATAGTCACTCTGGGGTTTTTTCTCTCTCATCTGCACTTCAGATGTATAGGATTACAGCTTCCACTTTGAAGGAATTCATCTGGAGGGCACCAGGATTGGGTGCCATAATTAAGAGCCATGAGAGCCAATTTGGACGAATGGTTCAGGCATCAGGCTAGAAACTGGGAGACCAGGAGTTCTAGTCCCACCTTAGGCACAAAGCCAGTGATCTTGGACTCTCTCTCAGCCCTGGGAAGAAGACCAGGATAAGCTTGTTCTGAAATGTTGCCAAGAAATCTGCAGGGAGTTATACAGGTAGCCGGTAGGAGTCAACACAGGCTCAAAGGCATCATCCTTCCCCTCTCACACCCCTAAAAGCAAACTGATCAATGCTATAAATTAAAATAGCAAATACTAAAAAGAAATGGCACAACAAAATAAAGATTGACAAAATTGGGGATATATATCCACCAATGAAACTGCATGTATTTTCTGTATTTTACTCCATTTCCTTTCCAATTCAGATGTCTTTGGCTGATGACTAATTATCTAAATCCATTTCAGTTGGGCTTTCAGCTGGAATCTGGTACAGTACTCAAAATGTTTTGGTCATCCTGGTGGAAGGCTGTACTGGAAACGGGACTGTTGCTACTATTGGAGCAGTACCAACAACAATGGTAGGAATTCTATATCCAGAAACAGTGCTGGGGAACACTGTTTTGAAACCCATGACACTTATTTATCATGGCCTACAGAAATTCACTTTGCCTTTCATGCTGTTCAGTATATAAATGAAACCATTGGAGGAGGTCACCCAAAATTTTGGGCTAGACTTCAATTGGTACGCTGATTGCACCAAGACCTTGTCATTTAACTCTAAAGAAACAATATCTTACGTATTATCCAAATTTTTATTTTAGGCAACTTGAAGAACTAGACAAACAGACATGCTGTTGTATAATACGAAACCAGGAAGAATGATTGAAGATCAGCCCAGTTTTGGATGAATTTGCATTCACACTAAAGGTCTACAATCCCAAGTCTCCATGCTGGCCATCGGGAATTCCAGAAACTTAAGTTCAGACATCTTTAAATTGTCAACATTGAAAACCACTGATTTAGGGAATCACTTTTTATTTCCACAAATGACAGTCAGGGCAAGGAACGTAGAATATTTGCACAGTGTGCATTAGCTGCAACTGTTCTTAAATGACTTCGATTTGTCAACAGTTAACATACCTTGATTATGTTATGTTTTGATTTGATTTTATCACTTGAACGTATTCTATGTGGACCACTTTAAAACGTTTTTGCAAATTGCAGTTGATGTAAAATACACCAACTTGATAGCTAACAGGGCAGGTATAAGGATTATATGCTACCTATACTGCAGGATTTCTACTGATTATCACTTATTTACCAGATGCAAGTGAGCAATGTATTTAGGATTTAAAGCTCTAATCAGTTTAGCAACAGATCTGACTAAAAGTTATGAACTAGCCTAGCCTCACTGTTAAATTCTATAGGGGAGATCCTTATGAAAATGTTGCTATGGTCAGAAACTAGCTTATCTGAATCACAAAAATCTCCTTCCTATAAAATCTGTTAGTATCCTTGTTCCCTTATTGATAACTATATGTAGTCTTCTTGGAAGATGAGAAAATAGTGTTTCAGCCTACAGATGAAACTTGGTCTGCATAAATTTAAAGACATTTAAGTTTTTCTCTGAAGGAGGAGTGAGGTAACCAATATGTCTATACAAAGAGCCACACCTAAGAGCAGAACAAGGACATTTTCTTTTCATTATACTGAGAATATGGGTCGTTGCTGAGGGAGAACTAGCTCCCCAACCATCTGACTGATGCATTGAAAGAGAGGTTATTGATCATTTCTCATTTCTACAAAGTATTTAATTTGTGGAGGCTCAATATCTCTGCTTTATATCATGTGACTGAGATAAGTTGGCTGGATCCTTCAGTTTTTAGGCTTTGGGAAACTGTTTAAAATTTATTCAGAGTCTTATGGTAACTGACAGTACTCTTATTTATTTTTTTTATTAACAGAAGTTAACCTTATAGTAAGGTTAACATTTCAGTAACATTTATTGAAATTACTATGCATATTTTAATTTTGTATGCCTTTGTCTTGTCTGCTCTCAATTCTGTATCCCTTGAGAATGATTGACTTGCAGTATGTATGAGATTGATAGATGAATGGATGGATAGAAGGAAATAGGTAGAACCATGGCAGAAATATGGGCACTGCTCAGTTTATCTTTGGGATTATGTGCAAAATTTCAAACTGTTTTGCTTTTTAAATGTCTTTAAATCTTTTTGAGGTTAACATTATAGTTCTCATAGGCTTCTTGCCTCCAACCTATGCCACTGTTGTTCAGCAAGCAATAATTGCTAACCTAGTGTTTGTAAATCAATATAGTAGGCTTCAAAACAATGACATGGGCAATTATTGGTCAGTGTCCAGTACCAGTTCCTGTTGCAGAATTAGCTTCTCGTTGATTTGCCCAGAAAGATGAGGAATCGTTAAATTGTTCCGACTAATAAATGCTTATGGACCAAGTGTCAGTTGCCAGTTGTTCTGCTAACTGGAGCAATGCTCCACATGATCCAAGCAACTTGCTTGACTATTCCAAGAAATCTAGAAGATAATGTGATTTATGTTTACAGTAATACCTTGTTCTATAGTGTTAATTCACTTTGGCACCGGGAATGATGTCATCATAGCAGCCAAAAATGATTGTAAATAAAATGTAGTAATCTGAAAATGTTGCAGTGCTCGGAAAAAAACTGTTAGAGATATGCTTTCATACTCTCTAGATTAATACACAGTAGCTGGCACTTTTAAAGGTTGTCTGAGTGGCATTTAAGCAGGGTTTTTTTAAAGTAATGATACTCTCCATTTTCCTTCCTAGAAAGAGAATAAAATTATATAAATATTTATTTTTGTTTTGACATGGGCACATCCATAGCATAGATTTAGAAAGACTCTACATAGGGTTTAAAGTTGACAGTAAGAATAAAACAAAAACAAATTGCTCTCTTTTGAGATTTGTAATGACATTTAAATAAATTTGGGCCCAGCCAAAACACTTTCCAAACATGAGTGAGGGAAGAATTTGCAATTTCTTGAGCAATTAAGCACACCATAATAAGAAAGCCTGTCTCACATCTATCAAATCTACATTTCTGTTATAGAAAAGCAGCCAGATATTCATGATAAAAACAAGACTTAGATTTGGGTGATGGCCAATTAGGAAGCCTACAATATTAGAAAGAACGGCATACATGAGCTTGTACCTTCTAAAGCCCATTTCCCACTGCACCAACGGATGAGAGGATGTAAAACGTAAAAAAAAAGCTTGCCACCCGTTGGAAAATGCGATGCATCCGTTGTGTACTCACTGCATACGTGTTTCATACGCTCTATCCCTCCAGCATCCGTCCACTGAGATTTCATCCGCCCAAGAAGTTTTGAGCTGCACAAAACTTTGTGAACGGATGAACTTTCCGCCACGTACGATGGACATCTGAGCAACAAACGTTCTATGTCCGTTATCAACCGTTAAACGTCCGCTGTATCCTCTCTGCATCCTCTGGGCATCCCCTCAACTCACATCCGCTGCAGCTGAAAACGGAAAGAGGGAGGAAACAAAAGGTACACGGAAGGTCCACACAGCATTAGTAGCACGGAAACAGAAAGGATGAGCAGTGAACGGTTTGCATCCTATATACATCCTCTAGGCTTCCTATGAACATCCGTTTAACATCCCCACTACATACTACCCACTTTTCCGTTCTGTTTATGCAAATTTTCACCACTTTTTGGAGCAGATGACAACAGATGGAGCCACCCCCGAAATTTTGCTCGTCCGCTGTGTCCTTTTTGCATACGTCTGACAGTGGGACCTAGCCTTTAGGAATCTCTGACCCCTAATTCCACAAAGCTTCTTCTCTCAAAAGGAGAACATCCAGGAACATAATAGGCAATCAGATGTTTTCCATTAATAATACACAACAGAAATCCTTAGATTTCTCAACTTTTAACCAGGCTTATTGAGACTCCCAAAGCTCTGACTGGATGGTGAGGAATGGATCTGAAGAAGCTTTTTGGATGAGAACGGAAACATCTGCAAAGAAAAACCACAAAGTCCAGTTGCCTCTTGAAAAAGCATCTTTGGGACAACCATGACCTGGATGACTGAGAATCTCTATAGACATGCTTACTGGGGGTTTATAGAAATTACAATACAAAAGAACTAGAAGGTATCAGGTCAACTACTTAAGTGAGAAAAAAATATATAAAAAATATGAGACTAGGTTAACATACAGTATTACATTATGGCATAGTTTACTTAACCATAATTTATTGAAACAGACTGCCTAGGTTCATGCAACATGATGAATGAAAGTCAAACCAACCATATTACAGTTTAGTGGGATGCATGAACCAGGCCTGTATGTCAGCCTTCCCAACCTTTTTACACTTCTTAACTGCAGCATTCTGTTCAAGAAGTTTAGGAACTGTCCTAAACAATCTGGCAAATACCAGACTGGAGAGAGCTGCACCGTATCTCCTAGCAGCATCCTTTCTCATGGAAAGGCCTGATTTAAATTTCTCATTCCTACTCAATAGGAAGCAGCGAGAGAGCCAGAAAATGAAAATGTCTAATTAAAGGCAGAGGAGAAAGCTTGAAAGGATTCAATATTGCCTTGGCTGTTTTGTCTTAGTCAAATTTCTTCTTCTGTTATCATCAGATAGGAGGTCTGGAAAAAAACTCCGACGGATAACATAGAAAAGACTGGAACGCAAAGGGCTCGAATATCATATCCACTGGATGTTGTATAAAGAGTGAAGAATGACGTTTTTAGAAAACAGAGAAAATGGCCAGCATTTTGGAATGCTGGAATGGAAGCGCCTCTATCCGTTGCAATTCTGGGTATATCAATACATTCTTGGTGGGCCTTTGGGGGGCGTATCTTGCTTTCTGTTCTACTTGAACAGAAGTAGAGTTGTTGCCATCTTCCTCCTGCTGCTGTTGCTATGACCTCTCCCCAGCTGCATGGTGATAACAACCATCTCCCAAGGGAGGCACAGGCAAAGGATATGCAGCAGCTGGATAATTTTCCAGCAAACTGTGCAGTAAAGCGCACAGATGGGTTATTGGAGCACGCAGCATTGGGAACAATGTGGCAACCACAAGCTTTAACTCCTCAGTATAGCAGGAAAAAATCTTCAGTGCAATTCGTATGGAAATAATGTTGGCACTAATGATAATTGGTCCCACACTATGCCTGGCACCATGGATGATTCACATTCAGTGGTAGTATTCCTGCCTCCTCCCACACAGTGTTCTGCCGCTTCCCTTTTTCAGATAAGCCACATGGACCCACATTTACAAACTGCATGTGAATATTCAATGAGGGTTATATTAATTTGCATCTAGATTTTTATGGAAATTATGCAAATTTAAAATGAGGATGCTACCAACGCCAACTTTGGATTTGGAATGAAAAACTATGAAAGTGGAGCAAACCCCATCAAGGTGAAGAAAACCCAAAGGCTGCATGAAGCCAGTTTGAAATATATGTCAGAGCTTTATAGCAAAATTTGGCTGAAAGTACATCTTCCTGCTGTGGCAACATGGTATGTCCTGAAAAGGCGTGTTGCCTCCTCTGATCATGGCAATCATAGAAGGGGAAAAAAGGCCCATGTTCACCAGCTGTGATATTGGATTTCTGATCCAACAGTTCCAAGTAGCCAGCAATCTCCTGCAGGTTATATAAGATTTAGTCTTCTAGCAAAGAAGCAGACAACCACTTCACCCATCGCCAACTATTTGTTTGAGCTACAGCCTCCCTGAAAATGCACACACAAAGTACTGTGAATAACAGTATCTCAGCACCAGGTTACTGATGTAAGACTTGTATCCAAATGGCGGAAGAATGACAAAGACATTTATTTAATATGGTGTTTGGGAAACAAAAATAATACAAGAAGAGCCCAAGCATGGATTTTGCTTTTGGCTCAGCCAAAGCATCGTGGTATAAGAGAGGCCAACAACTGAAGCCAGACACCAATATATGTGGGAATTGTATAAATCCTTATTACAAACAGTCACCGGAACAAATGAAAGTAGGCAGCTAACATATACACTAAATAAGATCCTGAAGTTTTTTTCTGATTTCTTTGGAAGAGTCTTTGTTAACTTTTTATGTTGCCCTACGGGAACTCCAGAAATAATTTTCAGTCTCAGGAAACCCCTAATAATGAAAACTTCACAATACAATTTATTTCTAATCCATATAATCAACATTTTGCAATGTTTATAATACCAGTGTGCAAAGTTCAAAAAATTAGGTTTCTTTTTTTTTTCTAATCTCAATCTCTCTGGGAATCCTAACAACCTATTTTAGAAACTCAGTTGAAAAAGGCTGTTTTAGAATGTTTTCATTCTTCACTATTCCCCCATTCCCAGGTAAAATAAACTTATATTTCTGACATTCCTTTCTTTATGACCTACCTACCGTACTTGACTGATTTTTGTCTTTCTCGTTATTTTATTTTGTTCATTATCTATAGCACAAAATACACACTGAAAATTTCTTCAGGCACAAGACTGCTTTTTTGCTGGTATTCTACTTGTAAAATGCAGTTTATATTTAAGACTAGAGAGAAGTAGTACCACAGTGCAATCCTAGTTGAACTGACTCAATGTGTATATAGCAATGAGTTTCACTCTCAAGAAAGTTAAGGAATTACAACATTAGTGTCTTATGTGAATAAACTAATTTATAGCTAAACAGTTAAGCAATTTTATAAGGCCTAATCCTTTTTGCAGTCAGCAAGAATTTCACATGAGCAAACTTACAGCTTACAATAGGCCACAAAAAGCTGAAGAATCAGATTAATATAAGCAAAATTGGCACTTTCAGAGATGGCACTTCTGGAGGGCATAAACTAAGGGAACATTGGGCTAAATTGTATGGGAAAGTCTTGGAGCTATTCAGATGTGAATATGTATCCAAAATTATAATTGTGTGACTCATAAATACATGTGTCAACCATGTACATGTACATGTACAATACTCATGTGACATAATGATCCCATGGCTATTCACAGCTTGAATTAAAATGTAGGCTGAACTAAATTTTCCTCAAACCTCCTAACCCCACCATTCAAAGTCTCACTTTCATAACACATAGCTATCACAAATTTCCAAGCCTTTCTTTTAGCCTTCTTACTGCTGATGACAAGGAAGAAGCAAAAATCTCTCTTTCGCGAAGACTGAAAAATATTAAAGATGTAGGTGATGCCAGATCAAACTTTTCTGTCTGTATGGATATGTGTTCCCATAATAGTATTGTCAACAATAACATATAGGCTAGATGCTACTACTGTTAAGTGGATCAAAACTTGGAATATTCAAAGAACGATTAGTTATCAATGGCTCTGGGTTAACCAAGTGAGAATTTACGAAACTATTAGGGTCTCTGCTGTAAGCTTTGTGCTGTTCAATATTTTGTGAAATAACCCAAATGAGGATGAAGACGGATTTTATAATAAATCTGCATAAGACTGGCATTCTGTGGTAGAATATAGCATGGTCCCACGTGGGAAGTGTTGCCTCCCAATGGAAGAGACAGTGCAGATTGGAATATCTGGTAGGCAGGAAGAGGACAAAGACTTCCTTTCCTAACAGCTCATAGATTAGGTCTATCATTATGCAAATAGTTGCTTTAGTCTGACAAGATTCTGTCTGTAGGTAAGCAGCAATCAAGTAACTACTTTTGGGCTTGACATAGAAGTAATTCCTGTATTTTGGGTTTTGACACAGTTAGAAGTAATTCCTGTGTCTAGGAAGCCATTCTCATCAGAGTTTTTTCATCTCTTACTATAGCTCAAATGCCTGGATTTGGCTTAGGAAGAAATAGAAGAAAGAGGAAGCCCCCTCTGTAGTGTTCTTCACAAAACCTTGTTTCTGGCCACTCTCTTTGATTTTTGCCAGGCCTACCAAGTTATGTCCAAATCACAGGTCTCAATTACAAGTGAGTCTGGCATGCCACATGGCTTAGTGCACCCTGGTGAACATGATTAATCAAAGCTGCCTGCCCAGGTCAGGAACATATCAAAATGCAAATAGGCCCTTTTCAAAGGAGTGAACATTCAAGAGGTGGAGGGAGGGAATATGAAGCAGCATGTTATTGCAAGAGAAGAGCAAATTAAGAGAAAGGATGTCGATTCAGAGGAAAAAGAAGACACAGATGCGTGTGAGCATATGCAGGATCCAGGATTATAATTTGCCTGCAAATCTCATGGGGCCACCCACATCCTTCAAACAGAACCATTTTTTTTCACTATTGGCCCATTAATTCATGCATAAGATTACTCTAAACCTAAATTAGAATTTAAAAGAAAAAGGGGAGCTGATAAAATTTCCTCTGCAGTTACTTCTAGAAAAAAAAAACAATCCCCCCCAAAACAAAAAAAGCTATGCATCCATTCAAGAGATTCACAGATAGAAGGTATGGGGCTTTTATCATAAAATTTGACTATACAGCATTACGTAGACAAACTATTCAAAGAAAGCAACTTCACACTCCACAAATCTCCAAATTGTTGATCTCAATATCTATTGTCCAGCATTATTTTAGTAGCTCCCAAACTACGGTAAAATCCCAGAGTCATAATTTTCACCTATATCCCTCAAGCCTCTAGTCTAGAGGGAGGTGAAGACTGACTCTGAAAAATGATTACAACATGTTGTTTGTTTTTTTGCTAGCTGCAAAGGCCATGGTATCTGAAGACATGGGAGTCTCCTGGGAAGGGAGAGGTGGTGGAGAGAGCCGGTAACTCAGCTTTATTCAAGACCATTTTGCTGGAACACTAATTCTAAACCCTAGCCATCTGGTTGCTTCCCAACATGTACTCTTCATGAAGAAACCTCACTTATTTCAGATGGATTTGCTTTTGAGTAAACTGAAAGGATTTGGGAATGGAAGTGTTAGTTTAGCCCTCTACAATCTTCTGGAAAACTGACAGTAATATCTTTTTTGTTTCAAAACTCTAAAAAGGAGGTTCACATTTATGCTATAACAAAACAGGGCGATTCTGTAAAAGGAAATACAGAAGAGGAAAAGACTGAAAATGTAAAACCAGACAGTGCAAGAATCATAATTCCACCTGGCAAGACTAAAGTCAAAATGTTTTATTGAAAAGACACTATTTGCTCTTACAAGGGCTTGCTTCTCCCAAAAGAGAATCACCGCCTTGATTCTCAACAATTTTCTCAACAATTTTCCAGAAATGCTGGCAGCTCAAATACCATCCTAGCTAGGAAAGCCAAGCTGAGCAAGTCCACTCGACCATCTCAAAAAAACATCAAAAACCTCTTGAAGTAAACTGGAAAGCCTAGAGCTGTTTTTACCTTAACTCTTCAAGTCTTTCATTGTACAACATGGGTCAGTGTCACAAGCTCAGTGTATGTGTTCATTAGACAGCCAGCCACATTTTTAGTCTGGATATGACATTTTTACCCACCGATCAAATCCTTCCCAAGGACCTGATACAGCCAGGTGTTGTTGTTTGATGATGGTAAAGGTATCACCGCAAGTTGTAAGCTGTTCCGAGAAAAGCTGTCTTCTGCCATTGACTGACAGTGGTTTTGTCAATGCCAGTGGTGTTCAAGTGGTACTCCAGACGTGTTATTATTACCTCCCAGCGTCAAAGCAACCCACACATTCATCAGGAGCATCCTGGAGTTTATAGCCACTCTTTCCAGATGCTCTGCCACCTGCTTAACCTGCTGGGGAGGGCACTGATTTCTCTGCAGCAGCCAAATGCTGCTTTCTCACCCTCCACCAAACTCACACCGATTCTTCTTGGGCCACATCAGATGAGTTTGTCCTTTCCAGGACCTCAGTTCAACTCTGGAAATGGGAAGTTCAATAAATAATAAAATACAGGCGGCTGTCCCTGCACGTGGCAAAGGACCCACTCCCCTTGGGGATGACAAGGAGGTCGCAAGGGGGGGGGGCGGGATAAAACATGAGCAACTTTTGAAAAATTTTAAAATTACAAATAATAAACGCAAGGCTAAGACGATTTCCCCGCAGACTCATAGAAACCATTAACACGCACCGGCGCTTTTGGCTTTCTTTGATTTGTCTTTTTTTTTTTTTTTTTTTTTTTAAATTCGTTTTGCGG